>JAOVYU010000051.1:21275663-21288381 GCA_025674565.1 Synodontis membranacea
TCTCTCTCTCTCTCTCTCTCTCTCTCTCTCTGCTTCTCCTACAGCAATCCTGCACCTGGCTCTTGCCAGATTTTTGGAAACGTAGTCTTGCTTCATGTACATCATTGACCTAGATTAGCATAGTCTTCATTTTCAAGTAAATTTGAATAAAGCAACTGCCAAACAAATGCACGTAAATGTCTGTTTCATAGCCTCCTGAGACCTGGGCGTTGTTACAGTACATTGCTAGATTTTCTTTCTTTGCAACAAGCAGCATGTGAGAAACCCGTCTCAATCAGGCTTCAATACGTACAGCATTCAAAATCAGCACGGGCGCCCCCCAGGGATGTGTCCTCTCCCCTCTGCTCTTATAGCAGTACACCATGCGAGTCTTTACCGTGAGAAAAAAGTTCCTTGTAGTCAAAGTAGGTATATTTGAATATCCTAACGTCCTCTTGTGAGGATTTGAGGACTAAATTTTTCCCAAATTATGACCCTGAAGAACAGAAGATCTCAGAATGAACTTAGCCAATATTCAGATCCTTTCCACAAACAGAACATATCATGGCCATCAAGACATTTGGACATTTTTGGAGTAAACCCATGCAACACAAGCGACGAGTTAAACGCTTTACTAATGATAAGAGGTAATGGGTAATGTAATAACAAGCAACATGGACCCCCCTGGCGAGGTTTCATCAGGGGTCTTGAGGGTCTCCGGTAGTCTACTTTGAGAACCACTGCTCAAAATAAAAAAACAAACGCATTTTCTTTGTGTCAGATGGTGATGTGTGGAGTAAAGAGGACTGTCTGACGTTGCTAGAGAGGATTAGGAGTCAGCTGCCCGATGGAGACACTTTGAAATACAAGACCACCGAGTCTCATTTTGACTGGGACAAAGTGGGCTTCGGAAACTACACCGGGGACATGTGTAAGCAGAAATGGCAGAAGGTTTCCACAGAGGTGAGCCAGTTAAACAGATTAGCGCGTGTAGATGTGTGTGTGGGGGGGGGGGGGGGGGGGAAAAGACCGACTTAGAACAACGATGGTTAAGAAATATTATTTCTGTGATGCTTTACAGAATATTTTTGTCTGAGTTCTTCTAACGCTGCCACTTTCCTGATATGATAGGTCCGGAAGTACAGGACAATGACGGAGCTCATTGTGGACGCAATAGAATACGTAAAGAACCCTTATAAAGGAAAGAAACTGAAGGTAACGTGCATGTTGTTCTAGGTTTTGATGTTTCTCACCAACCGAGTGTTTCTGAATTTTCACCGTACCTTCATAATTTCATTACGGTACTTTAAATGCGACTGGTTCCCCATGAGCGCTTATTCTCGACAGACACATCCAGACTTCCCGAAGAAGCCGCTCACGCCCTACTTTCGTTTCTTTATGGAGAAGAGGGCCAAGTATGCAAAAATCCACCCAGAGATGAGCAACCTAGATCTCACCAAGATCCTGTCCAAAAAGTACAAAGAACTTCCTGAAAAGAAAAAGGTGGGTGCACCAAAAAAAACCTTTTTTTTTTTTTTTAAAGTTCTGCAAAGCAGTTGGAGTTGGTATATTTCTTGGTGTGTGTGGGGGGGGGGTTGTTCTGCATTGTATCCTAAAGATACGTTTCCTCGTTTAGCTCAAATACATCCAGGAATTCCAGAGGGAGAAGGAATCCTTTGAGAAAAACATGGCACGGTTTAAGTAAGCAGCACTTCAGTTCCCTCACTTTGGCAACGACAATGTTTAAAAAGCCTTTCGCGTAAACAAGCACACATGTCTTTCATTAGAGAAGACCATCCTGAGCTGATTGAAGAACGAAAGAAGTCGGACCTCCCGGAGAAGCCCAAGACGCCTCAGCAGCTGTGGTACAACCATGAAAAGAAAACCTTCATGAAGCTTCACCCGGAGGTGAGCGAGTTCAAAAAAGTTCTCACTTGGACGAAAAAGTTATACGCGTGTCCAGATTATAAACCTGTTGTTTCATGCTCGCCAGGTCAGTCAGAAGGAGCTGAAAGAAGCTTTGCGGCGCCAGTGGTCTCAGCTCTCGGATAAAAAGCGTCTGAAATGGATCAGCAAAGCGCTGGAGCTGCAGAAGAACTACGGGGTACGTCACGCGACAATAAAGGAAGCCTAATTTCTCCGAGTAGAACTGCTTTCATTTTTCCGAATCTGTCTTTCAGGACAGCATGAGGGCGTACCACGAAGCGCACCCGGACGCAAACTCGGACGAACACGTCAAGTCGGTCCTGACCAAAGCCGAGCGGCAGCTCAAGGACAAATTTGACGGACGGCCCACTAAGCCACCACCGTAGGTGTTGTTTACTGCAGTAGCTTAAAGACCGTGTCCAGCCTCGCTGCTGTCTGCATTTTCTGCAGATTTCTACTCGCTTGGAAGGTGTGTGAAGCAGAGTGTGACTAGTGTAGAACGACGGATCGTTATAAACGCCAACATTAAACGCCATCAGTAATTAATTGAAAAGGGGTTTTACTGTCTATACTTCAAATTATATCTCAGTGGTGGACTTCAAAGTGTTTATAGGTGTCCGCCTTCATACGTAGGGGTTAGTCTGGTGTCCATCAAAGTAGAATTTACAGGAAATTAAACAAAAAATAAAAATAATAATAATAATGAGAGCGCCATGGTTTATTTCAGGCTTTGTTTTGGGAGTAAAAACATGCACGGACAGTTACTAACCGAGCGTTTTCCCTCGTCTGTATCGAGCAGGGTCAAACGGTTGATATACAGAATAAGTTTAACATGGGTTTAAGTCTTTAATGCTCAGCCTTATGGACTAGACGATTCGTCAGAGGGGTTTTTTGTTTTTGTTTTTTTTAATTGAGCAGCTGTGGGTTTGTTTTTATCAGGCTCTTATTTCACAAGCAGTTAATGATAAGACACTTAGTTGTTCAGTCCACCAGCATTCCTAGGATCACTGATTAATTGGATTTGAGGAGGTGTGTCTGATAATATACAAAGTTTACACGATTACATCTGTAACAGTAAAGAAAAAAAAAGTGTAAAACTGTCCCTCATTACACATTCAGTAATTAACCGATAGGGGGCGCTGGGATGTAACTGTACTCAGAGCTCTGGCTGTACTTATTATTATTAAAAAATGTAGTCCATTAAAAACCTTATACTTAATAAGATTTTAAACAATGGTAAGCTTTGCCGGGTTTCCATTGTAGTTTTTGCAAAATATAAGCTTAAATTTGTAAAAATAAGGACAAAACGATGACGAATGACGTTTCCATAGCGTGGTGCTAGGCTAATCGTCTCGCGATAGTTTCTCCTCTCGCGATACTTTCTCCTCCACCAAAAAAGGTATGGTTTCCGGTTGCCCGTTATGTCACGTGACTAAAGTGAGGAAAAAATGTGTTTCCGTTTAAATTGTTTGTGAAATTTCTGGATTTTAATTGAAAACATTACAAAGAGCGTAAAGAAAAAAAAGTTCCGATATTTGAGACCCCCCCCCCCCGAAATTCACGTGTTTAGATTACCAATTTTTTTCCCCCTCATTTTGTCCCATTGCGTTGGAGATTTTCCCCCAAAGTACACTTCTCAACCTGTAGAGGGCGCCCAAGCCATGATTGTACAATTTAACACATGCTCAGTAATAATTTTGAATGAACATGTTCAATTAATATATATATATGTATATAAGCAGTATGTACTTTATAGACTTTGAGCAATCCTAGGGCGGGTAAACGTCACACATGTCCGGTGGCGTTTAAATAACACGTTCATCTCGTCAGCGAGAACTGAAACGTCGCCCCTTGCTGGAGTGAGAAATGCGACCGGGTTAATAAGCAGGACGGTGTTGCTAAGGATCTTTGCGTGCAGAAACAACCATCAGCTTTGGTTCCGCAGGAATGGCTATTCTCTGTACTGCGCTGAGCTGATGGTGAACATGAAGGACGTCCCGAGCACAGAGAGGATGGTGCTGTGCAGCAAGCAGTGGAAAATGATGACCCAGAAAGAGAAGGACATGTTCCAGAAGCGATGCGAACAGGTACGCTGAACAGCAATGCCAACCATTGGAAAAATGAAATAAAATAAACATACTGACGATAATGAGCCTTAAAAGCCCGCGGCATTGCCTTCTGCACAGCAGTAGTGGTTCAACCACATCACGCAACTCTTCTACTTTTACCTCATCAGAAAAAGAAGCAGTATGAGGTTGATCTCCAGAGGTTTCTTGAGGTAGGAATTCGCGTCTTGGTTTTTTTTTTTTGCAGATAGCTTCTCGTTTTGACCGCTTGCATTCTCAAGCAGCTTGTCTTTTTTTTTGTTTGTTTTTTTTTTTGTTATGGTTTATCTGACTACAGACGCTGCCAGAAGAGGAAAGGGATCGAGTTCTGACCGAGGAGAAGCTCGGAGGCACCAAGCTGAGCATGGTGGGGGCAGGCAGCCCGTTAGTGTCGAAGTCCCCGTCAGGCAAGGTGAGTGAACTCTTACTTCTCCCTTTCCTCAAACCCTATTCCTGAGATATCGGACACACCAAAGTCGTCGACTAATCCAATGACGTCCTCGGGGTGTAGGACAGGGCTCGGGACACCGACTTGGACCAGTGGGTCCACGGACTTCCAAAGGAGAAGAAGGACGGGAAGAAAAAGACGACGACGCAACTTCCCGAGACGCCCAAAACACCAGAGGAGATGTGGCAGCAGAGCGTGATCGGTGACTACCTGGCGAAATACAGGGTGAGACAAACCCGCGTCACTTGGAATTCGTCTGAACGAGGTTACAGACGCTGATCGTCAGTGTACCGTTGTAGCTTTCAGTAGAACGTTTCTTTGTGTTCCGCAGAGACGATCCGATCGGGACTCGTCCTGTATTTCTTTCCCCGTATAACCTTGTTGTTGTTGTTTTTGGGTTTTTTTGTTCTTTTTGCCCTTTCTTTTACTTTAAAGACAGGACACTTGCATGCCATGTACCTGACGATAACGATCTTTATAGATAACTGTGCAAGCGATATCCATGTTAGTCATGTTGCTAAATGAGCAAAAAAAAATGGTGTTGCAGAACGACAGGAAGAAAGCTCAGAGCGCCATGGAGGCTACTTGGAAGGGCATGGAGAAGAAAGAGAAGATCCCCTGGATCAAGAAGGCGGCCGAGGACCAGAAGCGATACGAGGTTCAGTACCGGACTGTGGTCAGTGACCAAACGTTTTGACCACTGTCTTTTCATCCGTAATTGAAGAAGTGTGAAAAATGTCAGTCGTCTCCTAACCTTGATATTCCGCAGACTAAAGCAGGGGAGAGGCCGAACAGTGGGTGCCGGTGACGCGGCTCTAGCCGTCGTCTCTTTATTCCTTCTTTATGTGGTACTTGTCCTGTTTGTGTGTTTGCGTAGTGCCGGATATAAACGGGACTCGGCTCCATTACACGGCCTGTCGTGTGCTCTGTACTGTTAATGCCCAGGGCGAGCTGAAATCCTGTTTTGCTTTCTTTACGTCCTGCAGAGAGAGCTGGTCGAGATGAGGACGGTGCCATCGGGTCAAGGTCAGAGGAAGCCAAAGTTTGATGGAGAGCCCAAGAAACCTCCTGTGTGAGTGGTCGCTCCGCCCGCCAGTGCCAGCCCAGTCTAGAGCTCTCCGCTGGTCACCTGACTTGTTTTGTTTACTCTGCCAACGACGGCAGGAAAAGCGTATGCAAAAAAGAAATGCCGCTGACGTAAATTCGAAGCCGTCAGAGCTCACCGCGCACTTTGATTCCAAAGACGTCGAACTTCTCCAGGGCTGGCGTGTCTGAAGATAGACGGGACGCAGTCGGGCTTAAAACATAAGTAACTTTAGTCTATAGTGTGACCCGTACAGTAGATGAATCTCATAGTTAGAAACGATCAAATACGGCCCCCTGCGTCGCTTAAGGTTACGACTTCCTAGTTAACCTGCGAAAGTCTTTCAGTCTAACAAAATAAAAGTCAGAAACTATATCGAAACGGTGTTAGGATACTAACATTAAGATTAAGACTAAGACCAGATATCAAGTGGTCACTAGACGAGCTGAATCCGTCGCATCCCGTCGCTCAGTTTCCTTCCGTTCACGTCTCGGGCAGCGATCCGTCTGTGCCATCTTTCAGGATCTGATAAAATTCTCTCGCTATCTCTTGTCCTGTCTTTGTTCTGGCATCCTGGTGGACATCAGCTGTCCAATATCCTGACGTCAGTCAGAAGCGGGATGACACGTAAATTCTGCCCACCGCTTTCCTGCCGACATGGCGACGCGTCGATTCCGTCAGCTACCTTAGCTCTGTAAAAATATAAAAATAAATGAAAATAAAAAATCTGTTCACGCCATCGTCCTCTTCCTCTCTGGTCTCGATGCAGGAGCGGCTATCAGATGTTTTCGCAGGAGCTGCTCACAAACGGCGAGCTGAATCACTTCAGCCTGAAGGAGCGCATGGTGGAGATCGGCAAGCGCTGGCACAAGCTGAGCCAGAGCCAAAAGGACAAGTACAAGAAGCAGGTGGAGGAGCAGCAGCTGGAGTATAAAGCCGAGCTGGACGCCTGGGTGAAGGTACGCACCGAGCGCCGCTTTACGTTTCCCCCCCAGACTTCACTGCAGGAGACACTTTTCAGTTCACAACCTTCAAAAAGTGCAGATGGCAGTGACGGGATTTTCTCTTTCGCTCTCCCCCACCCTTTTTTCTTTTCTCAGTCTCTCTCTCCTCAGGAGCGAGCCGTCTACAAAGAGTTCTCTTCGACAGTGAGTGTCTCAGTTCAGTCACTCACATATTAACGTCACCTCTCCATATAAGTCATTTCAGTAGCCGCAGCAATTCAGTCCTCAGGGAGCCCCATGCAGTCCGCATATCCGTTCAGTTTCAAGTGGAGCGCCGAATCCGCTTGAACCAAATCCTGGTGTGTTTTCGAGCAGGGAAGAGTTTCAGACTCTAGGGGGGACTCTGATTTGAAACCAGACCGAACGAACCAAAAATGTATCCGTTTCTCTCCGATTCAGATTTGAGAAATAGAAAGCACCCCCTGACACCCCATCCCCCTGCCCCTGTTTCCTAAACCAGGCGCGTTTAGAGCTGGGACACAATTCACGTACGGATTGCTCGGGGGTTCCCTAAGAACCGAACGTCTAGGCTATACTCATTCAAACCCTATGTGCATGTTTTCTAACGCGCTGCACTGCATGGCAAGTCTCTTTGCTGCTCACGTTTAACTGTATAAGACTAAAACAGAGACTGTATAGTAATTTTATAAATAGTCATTGGCAGCTTTTATTTGTATCATTACTGTGTATTATGTGCACTTCTGAGATGGAACTAACCTGACTTGAGGCAGTACTGGTTCTGTGGGCTGCTTTGTGGAGCTACTAATTGTTGCTTTGAGCTTGAACGATTTGTTTTTTTGTGTGTGTGTGTGTGTGTGTTTTTGTGTGTGTGTGTTTTTTTCCCCCCGTGTTGCTCCCTCTTCTTGTCTTCCCCCTACCTTCTCCCCCCACCCCGTCCTCTCCGCTGTCTGTATCTCCTCAGAAACGGCGGAGCACATCGAAGGCGCAAGGTCCCGGAACCAAAGTGCGTGTCACCAAGGGGAAGGCGGTAGGTGCCCGAGCTGCAGCGCTGGGGGCCGGGGGGGGCAAACGTTCCATGGCGTACCGGGTCAAGGTAACGCCCGCTTTCTCTGGGCCACAGTCAAAAAAACAAACAAACAAAAAAAAAAGTATGGGCCGCTCAGGCCTCAAAGTCTGAGAAATGATGTTGAGAAATGTATTAGTCTCATGAGGAGCCAGCAAGGGCCTCTGTTGAAGTGTAGTGAAGACTATGGCAAAATGTAAGCCGTTAAAAAAAAAAACAAAAAAAAAAACGACCATCTTAAGCTCAGGATGTTACGCTATATGAGTAGATTTTTGAAGCAGGACACTAACTGCTTATTAGAAAGAAGTGTGACTCTGTGGCTTCCAGCAGGACACCTCAGACACAGAGGAAGAAGACGACAAGACCGACTCGTCGGACTCGGAAGACGAAGACGACGAGTCCTCCGCTTCCTCGGACAGTGAAGACGAGGACGATGACGAGGATGATGAGGTGAGGAAGCGACACTTTAGTCACTTCGGGAGCCGACGCGGCTGCGGGTTTTCGTTCCGAGCAGTCGGGCCCGAGGCGGCCCCCCGATTCCCACCCGTATGACCTGTCCGTCTTCGCCCTCGATCGTCATCGGGTGTAGCTCCTGCTCGGCTGGATGACTGCAGATATGATAAATGGAACGGGGTATTCAAATGAAAGTCTTTCAAAAAAGGCTGACGTGAAATCAAACCACAAGGCTTGTACATACTCGACTGCTTTAAAGTCTTTGATTTTTGAGGTTTCTGGTGGTGAGTAGTGGTGGCTCAGTGGTTAAGGCATTGGACTATTGACCGGAAGGTCGTGAGTTCAAACCCCAACACCACCATGTTGCCCCTGCTGGGCCCTTGAGCAAGGCAAGGCCCTTAACCCTCAACTGCTCAGCTGTATAAATGCGATTATATATAAGTCGCTCTGGATAATGGCACCTACACGTAAATATAGGTTTGGCTGGGCTTTGTGTACTTTTTTCTTTTTTTTTTCTTCCAAGAAATGTTCTCGTTTCCTTTTCCTTTTTTCATATCAACCTTTTGTTGCCGTGGGCGACGAGTTAAAATTGTAAATATTAGTTTTTATTGTCATTATTAGCAAAAATTTTTTCCACATTTTTTTTTTTTTTACTAACTTGGGCATGGGTAATGACCGCTTTGAAACGTTGTTGCAATTCACTTTAAGAAGAGCTGTGCCTGTCCTGACCGTAACCAAACCCAATTTCCTGCAGAACGAGGAGGATGAAGAGGAAGACGACGAGGACCAGTCAGATGGCTCGAGCAGCTCCTCGGAGGACAGCAGCGAATCAGATTCAGACTAATGAGCCCGCCCTCTCAAAGGGAGGGGGCTGTGCAGGACACGCCCCCCCAGCAACATCCCTCCCTGACGATAGGGGAGGGGCCGAGTAGCTGTGAGCACACAGCGCGCGCTAATGGGTCTGTCTCTACTCAGTGAGAGACGCAGGACTCAGAAGAGTGACAGCTCTTCTCTCTCTCTCTCTCTCTCTCTCTCCCCCTCTCTCTCTATCTCTATATAAATATATATGTCCAATTTTCGGGCTTAAAGTCAACTGGACAACCTCTTATTAACGAGCTGTTACTTGTGTGTTTATTGAAGCAATTTTTATTGCCTTTATATAGGTGTGTTATTAAAAATTGTGTTGCTCGTTCCTTTTTTTTTTTTATTATTATTTTTTTTTTTTTGAAACGTTAACAGCGGACTGAGGCGGACAGCGGGAGAGAAGGCCTTTTGTAAGAGGGGTGACGGAGAGTGAACTCCGGCCGTCTGGGTTTGTACACCTCAGAGAGCTGTATTAAGCTAGTCTGGTCTTTTTTTTTTGTTGTCGTTGTTGTTCATTCTTTGGACGAATCCTCCAAAATAAATTGCACTTTTTCCTCTTTTAGTTTGTAGTGTGTTGTCTCAAAATGGAAAAAAAAAAACAGTCATGAATGGTGTGTATATGACGGTATCTTCTCTGAGCGAAACCTGCACATGCCTGTGTGGTAGATGCTCCATGTGTTATATAAGGCTGATGGATTATTATATGTCTTATAATACTGTTATGTATCATGTTATGTATGTTACTACTGAACAGGGCGACAGAACCTCTGAGGCAAGAACAAATCAAAAGACTCCACAGAAATAAAGAAATTAGGCATGGCAGGAGCGTTGCTGCTTCACAGGTCCAGAGTCTCCAGTTTGATCCAGAGCTGAAGTCACTGTCTGTGTAGAGTTTAACAAGTCCGCA
Source organism: Synodontis membranacea (assembly GCA_025674565.1). Classification (NCBI taxonomy): domain Eukaryota; kingdom Metazoa; phylum Chordata; class Actinopteri; order Siluriformes; family Mochokidae; genus Synodontis; species Synodontis membranacea. The sequence goes on from JAOVYU010000051.1 coordinate 21,285,458, forward strand.
CGGGTTTCCTCCGGGATCTCCGCTTATCTCCCACCTCCAAAAACCATCACACTAATTGCCCCAGGTGTCCAGGACGTATTTCCAGTCTGTGCCTCTTGTTCACTACCGAATCCTCCACATCCCTGACCAATCATTAGCTGTTACTGAAGATGGATGAAAGGCTATTAAACATTCACGGGTGTGGAAGTTTAGGTCAATTTGAACGTATTGCAATAGTTTTGAGTTCAACTTACAATGCAGTTGCATTTGTATGATGTATCCAAGGGACCCCCCCCCCCCTCCATTTTATTGCACACTCCAAAAGCTTATTAACAAATTTAGTAGCAGTATATGTTTCAGAACGACAGTATGCGGTGAAACGGCTGAATCTCATGTGTGGTCATCATTGTGGGGAGCTACAGGCAGTGATAACTGGGCGGTTAAGGCTTCAGGTTGGTTGCAATCCTGGAACTAGTGAAACAATCAATAACCAAAAAAAATCCACTAAACCTACACTGACGTTTATTAAGAAAAAAAAGAGTCTCCAGCACCATATTTTCTTATTACAAATTGTTAGATTTATATATTTATTATTATTATTTATTTATTTTTGGGGAATTTTTGCATTACTGATTTAGTACAAAAAAAATATTTTAGTATTTCCAAAACATCACTTAAGTAAATAAATAAATAAATAAGATTTGAAAAAATGCCAGTAAAGAAACAACATATTACATGAGGCCACTTTTCCAAAAAAAAATAAAATAAAAAAATAAAAAAAAAACATAATGAAGGCTTCTGGTTTTTGCATGCAAAAAAAAAAAAAAATTGAAGAAAAAAGCAAGTGCAACATTTGAAGTCTCCAAAAGAACTTTGGCAGATTGTCAGGAAAACTTTTCATCTCATTTCCTTATAAAACTGCACAAATTGTGCCTGGGACTACTATTTAAGAGAAGAAGAAAAAAAAGAAGCAAATGTTCACTGACTGTTTAGCTCATTACTGTTTACTGCACGTCACAGTACTGTATCATTTTTCTGATCTGATGATGAGCAAAAAAAAAAAAAAAGCATAAACATGATCCTCTTGAGATCGTGATGCAGGAGATCTCCTTCTCCTTACTGTATATAGACTGACTATTAGATCCTGTTCCTCTGCGTCTCTAAGACCACATGCCCTCAAACTTCACTAGTACAGAAGTTTGCCAGACTAATGAAACTTCTGATTAAAACAAATCTGTCTGAAGCTGGAGGCTGTTTCAGTTCTACGTCTGAACCAATAACTCATGATCTGATCTGATTTGATTTGCGGGTTTTTTTTATTATTATTTTTTTTTTATTTGGTGGTAGGACAGGATGGTCGGATGATGATCATGTGTGGGGTTTTTCAGGACATGAGCCATGTTAAACTCCCCCCATTTCCCGACCCACATGGCCGGGTTTTCTCTCTTCCTGTCCAGGCGGATCTCCTCTCCAGCTCCAGATGGACAAAAAAAACCCAATGCGCACATTTTGCGGCTGCGTAAAGGATTCCTAACCGCGACCTGTCCGAGTCGGATCTTCCTCTTTTTTCTTTTTCTTTTGGTTTGCCTTTTGTTTATTTATTTATTTATCTATTTATTTAAAAAAAAAAAAAAACACAAGTGGTGCAAAAATGAGGTGAACATGGTGGCGCTGAGTAAGCTGAGGTTTAATGATGTACACTTTGACTTAAGTTCCCTTCTAAAGCTACTGACGGGGGGTGAAACCGCTGCGCTCTCGGTGAGTTACGATCCATTAGGCGTGGTTTTCTCCTAATGTAGAGGAAAATAATTTTTAACCTTTTTTTTTTACACTGATCAGACCATAGGTTATTATTAACTTTGTTATCTTGTAACAAAGTGTAACCAAGTTAGATGTTTGAAGTTTACTTTTGTCTTTCTACTGACCTTTTGTGTGTGTGTGTGTGTGTGTGTGTGTGTCCAGCTCCAACCCACAGACAGATAGGATAGACCCAAATAATTCCGATTTCTATCTGATACCCAGGCACTTTTATTGAGGTGACCACTAAAGAAGTCATGAGGGCTTCATCCTCACGTTTATCCAGCTTTTCTTCTAGAGACTCTTTATGGAGCCGGTGAGTTGGAAATATAGGCACAATGGAGCACTCCATAGGTTATCTATCTATCTATCTATCTATCTATCTATATGAAGATGCATGTGCAAAAAATTTTTTTTATCCAGATTAGTTTCTTGCATGATTTAAAAAAAAAAAAAAAAAGCATGAATTTAATTAAATGAAATCCTTAATGAAAAATTTAGATGCTGTTTTTTTTTGTTTGTTTGTTTTTTATTCTAAAGAGTAAAATTATGCATGCAGGAGTCAAAAAACAAAAACAAACAAAAACCTTGTACTTGGTCTGATTGGTCCCCAAAAAACCCCAAACAATTCTTTATAAATAAAACAAATCTTTACTAAGTTTAATGTGATTCAATTAGTTTACATAGGTTTATTATATCTACCTTTATGCTGGAACAGGGATATATTTATTATTCTGCGTTTCATGTAATTAAGCTAGGACTATAATGATTTTAAATGCTGTCCTGTTCCATCATGCAGCTGTTTACATGAGCAGCATGCAGTAAATAAACACACTACTGTATTTAAAGCATGTTAGACAAACTTGCCTGGCGGAGAAGGACAAGCTGCATGCACGTCGCGCTAAAAAGAAAAAAAAAAAGCATTTAAAAAATATATATACATATAAAAAATTTTGTATTTTGACATACAGTACTATGTAGTAGGAGTAGTATGCGGGTTTTTTGAAGGCAGCGGCGCATGCGCAGACGGGTTTCCTTGTTTCCGTGGTGGGCGGGGCTCCAGCTCCGTGCATGCGCTCATGTCAGAGAGAAGCGGACGGGAGGAAAGCGGAGGAAAAGAGAAAAGGAGAGAGAGAGAGAGAGAGAGA
>JAOVYU010000051.1:21312475-21324617 GCA_025674565.1 Synodontis membranacea
TGAGTGAGTGAGTGAGTGAATGAGTGAGTGAGTGTGTGTGTGTGTGTGAGAATGTGTGTGTGTGTGTGTGTGTGTGTGAGAGAGAGAGAGAGAGAGAGAGAGAACGAAAGAGGGAGTATAAAACAGAGATGGAAAGAATGTGCTTGAGCCCAAAGTCACCTTTTGTATCACATATCAAGTCAGGTGGCGTTTATTGTCATTTCACCCAGATACAGGTGATACAGTACACAGAGAAACCAAACGACGTTCCTCCAGGACCTTGTGCTACACACAGGACTACAGAAAGTCGCACGTCTGCCACATAAAACAACACAGGACTACACGAGCCTACAAGGCTGCACAGGACGACATATAAAGTGCATGTCCGGACATTACAGAACAGCGCAGTAAAGGACGTTACAACAGTGAGACAGAAAGACGGTGCAGCGCTAAGCAGGAATAAGGTGCAAAAATGTAGTGGGTTGTACAGGACATACTTCCCTGAGTGTGTGTGTGTGTGTGTTTGTGTGTGTGTGTTGTCAGACCAGATCATGAGTATTAAGGTGTCTGATGGCTTGGGGTAAGAAACTGTTAAACCGTCTGGCAGTGAGGGTCCAAATGCCTCAGTACCTCTTGCCAGATGGCAGGAGGGTAAAGAGTTTTTGCGTGTCTGTGATGTTTTTCCGGTCAGGTGCTGAGCAATGATGATGATGTTGAATGGACAGCGTTCGTTCGTTTCTTTTATTTCCGAATCATATCATCACATTAGGATTTTAATTTTTATTTTTTTTTGAAGGATTTCAAGTAAAAAAAAAAAAAAAAAAAAATACCAAAGGGTTAATAGTTGAGTGTGGATTTGAAACCTCTTTGTGGATTTAGTCTGAATCGTTGACGCCGTTGCTAAGCAGCTGTGTGCCGTGACCGCATGAGCCCGTGAGAATGAAAGTTTGGTATTGCATATATTTGCCCGTATTAGGAGGTGGGTGGGATTTTTTTTTTTTCCTTTCCTCTGACATTGAACTTTCTGTCTCTCCTTTAATCACTTACTCTGTAATTAGAGCTGTGTTGTTGTTGTTGTTGTTGTTGTTGTTGTTGTTTTTTCTCCAGTCCTCTCAGTGTTAGAGGTCTAATGGAAACTGTCTTGCTGCCTATTCACCTATCTGGGCCAAAAAAAAAAAAAAAAAAGCTGTCATTAACACAGGCGTCTTGCCCTGTTGCTACGGTTACAGTGAAAGACGGAATCCCCTATGCTTTCGTTCCGCATCTCAAGGCGCAGCCCGGATGAATGGACACTTGTCTCTGCATGCTGTCTCTGAAAACACGTTTACGATTTTGAATCTATACCGATGCGTTGCCGAGAAAATGCGTCTCAACTTTTTTTTTTCTTCTGCTCTTTTCTCTCTGTCGCTCTCGGCAGGCGCTGGATCAGGACCGTACGGCTCTGCAGAAGGTGAAGAAGTCAGTCAAAGCCATCTACAACTCGGGCCAAGGTAAGAGCGGCTCCTCGGTGGCTCGGCCAATACAGCAGGCTGTAAAATCGAGTTCCATGAGCTCTGTTTTTTTGTGAAGTTTTATCGTGTAACGTTATAGAAACTCGCCGGCCAGTCGACGCTGGACAGTTGACGCTAATCTGATTAATCTTCCGCTGCAGCATGCGAGTGGTAACCTTAGGCATCAACAGCAGGACTCCCCAGTCCACAGAGTTCAGGCTGGTGGAGGTTGTGTAGTGTTGTGGGGAAATGTTTTTTTTTTTTTTTTTTTTTTTGGCACACATTGATCTTGAGCATTTTTGGAATGCAAAATCGTACCTGAGCATTTTTGCTGACCTTGTACATCCCCTTACGAGCTTAATTTACCCGTCTTATCATATCTACCATTGTCATAACGCACCTTGAACCAGACATCGAGTTCGGTCTACTTCAATGGCATGGGATGTTTCCCCAGACATTGAAGCGTCCATAACATGAGAAATTGAGATTATTCCCAGAAAACTGCTTCCTAATAAATGAGTTGGTCAAGGTATATGCTTGTAGAATCAAAATTGATTGTGGCATATTACTGTGGCATATTACCTAATGAATAATTATCCGAACAATAATAACCCCATTGACTGAAAACAGACTCTCACGTAGCGTATCTCTGATTCAAATGAATGCAATTGAAAATTCAAGTGCACGAGTCCGCGTGAATGCTCAGCATGGACCGTCCTCCTCTTCTCTCCGTGTCTCCAAGGCGACGCGGTCTACCGAGACGTTTCCGAATCCGTAATCCAAGGTCGGAACAGAGGCGAATAATCTAGAAATACGACTTACCAGGAAATAACAAGACATAAGGCAGTTTTAAGACAAATGATATTGTAATGTTCCCAGAAGCACAGGGTAAACTGGAGGACGTACATATGTTTTTTTCAAAAGTTTGTGCACCCCTGGTGAAAACTTATTTTATTAGTGTTATTTATTTATTTATTTTTAGTAAGTCAAAAGAAGGGGACGCAGTCTCTGCAGCTTTTTTCAAAAAATCTAATTTTGTGTACAGATATCGCTGCACAGTTACTTTATATTTAATAAACTTGAAAATGAAAAGAGTAATTGTGGAATGAGCTTCAGGTTGCCTGTATATTGACCAGAAAGACACAGCGAAACCCCCATATAACACTAATACCCTTCTAACGCCGAAGTCCAAACGGGGCCGTACGCGCGTTGAATTTGTGTATGAAACGGTCATCGCGCTTTCTCTGACTCAGATATGCGGGCGCCGCTCAAGATGGCCTGGACGAGGGTCTATTGAAAATTTGAATCTCATTTGCAAATGGGGGCGTGCGGTGCTTTCAGTGCTTTGTTCTGCAGGCACTTAGAAAACCCAACACACACACACACACTCACACACTCTCTCTCTCGCTCTCTCTCACACACACCAAACTTTACTCCAGTTAAAAAAACCAAACTGCATGCGCGTTGTTGTTTTTTTTTTCTTCGTCGCTAAAGTTACTCGGTGTGTGCCGGGTTTAAAACGCTGCATCTGAAATGAAGCATGTGTCTGTTCCCGCGTGTCTACGTTATTATTATTAGTACTACTTCTTTACATACACTGAGCTTATGATATTAAAGTGTGCACGAGCACCAGCTCACAACCATTTTGCAACCACACAAACAGAGTGGGGAACGCACACACACACACACACACCCATGCACACACACACACACACACACACACACACACACACCCATGCACACACACACTTACCAATCGTAAGGGGAAAAAGAAATAAAGCAGCCAAGAGGAAAGAAAGACCACGTGACCGCCAGACACAGTGTGTGTATGTCAGATATCCACCCGTTTCCAGCATGCGGGTTAAATGTCATTTCCATGTCATGGTCAGGGATTGACCCGTGTCGACTCAAAGAACGTCCGAGGTGTCAAAAGTACACACATTCTTTACTCAAGTAAAAGTATAGATACGTTAGTTTAAAAAGACTCTAGTAAAAGATAAAGTATTGATTCAACTCTTTTAACTCAAGTGAAAGTGAAAAGTTCAGGCTCCAAAACATACTTAAAGTACAAAAGTATAAAGTAACCTTGCGAAGGACAAAACCACCATTTTAGGGGAAAAGCTTACTGGACTCCATGTCCGAGTGCAAGCAGAGAAAAATAAAGTGAAATGAATACAAAAAGCTCCGTCGGCCGATCTTTTCTAAACACATTCAAAAAATAAAACTGCTGTAAAAGATTGAGGGATTGTAATCGCAATGTGCACGGTGTTCAAAAACTTTATTGGTATGCAAATAGATATTAGCCTACACATAAATATTATCCGTTACAACTGACTTCAAAGCCTAGACAGTAACTTTAAACGCATACCCTATGACTAACTTCTATTCAACAGCAAGAGATCATGTGTAGGACTTTGAGTGCATCTATGTGAGAATTACCCACATCACTGTGTGTGTGTGTGTGTGTGTGTGTGTGTGTGTCGGGGGCAGAGGCCTCCCGCCTTTACTCTGAATCTGTGCATGTCTTCATTCAGAATTCTTCAAAAACAGAGAAGTGGCTACAAAAACCGCATAAACCTCATGTATAACTTTACATGACTGTCCGTAAAACACGAACGATATGATTTCCCACCGAAATGCCGCCTGGTTTTATTTTTTTTTATCTTACTCGCTTTACGTCCATGGTCTTGTGCACGTGAAGACAGATGCACCAATGAGAGTTTTTTCTGTGTGTGTTTACATACGTTTCTAAGCGTAAACCGATCAGTCATGTTGTCTGCATGGTGCGTATTATTGATACGGAATAGGTCAAATGCGTTGCAAACTGGCATAATAAACATGCCATTTTACTGTCTATGAATAAACACCATTTGAACGCAAGAGTAACGACAATGATTTGAAAATGTAGGGAGAAGAAAGTACAGATACTCATGCAAAAATGTACGAATTAAAAGTCGAAAGTTGGCACAAAAATAAACAATGAAGTAAAGTACAGATACCCGAAACATCTACTTAAGTACAGTAGCGAAGTATTTGTACTTCGTTACTTTCCATCTCTGAAGAACGGTTTGTCATTTAACCAAGGTTTGACCCTGGTGATTGGTTTGAAAGAGGTACGTAAAGATGTGAGAAGATTTCACTGACGCAGGAACGGCGATCCGCTGTTCTGCTCTACAGTGTAGCTTGCACAAACATGAACTGCATGGAAGAGTCATCGGACGGAAACCGTATTCATCTAAACAAGTCCGGGAAATTTCGGAAATAAGGGCTGAGAGCTGACGAAGTGAAAATGGAACTCGCCAAAGGCGTGTTTGGAGGGAAAAGCGAAATATGCGCCTGTTGAACATGGGTGTAGGGTGGATCTGTTACGCTCAGGCATTATGTGGAGCCACTTTCCCGGAGAACACTTACGCCGGTAAATGGAAGAATGGATTACAATAAATATAAGTAGATTCTGGATCAGTCGGCTTTTACGACAGGATAGCGATCCGAATTGCATCTCGAAATCCACCACGAGCGACCTCAGGAAACGCGAGCCGAGGTTTTCGTGATGACTCTCGCGGCCTCGCTCTCTCGTACCCAGGTACAGTACACGAGATAAACGACGCAAGCACGAACAGCCACCAAGGGTCCCGTACAGACGCCTAAACGCCCTACGGTCTTCCGTTTCAGCTTCGTGCCTCGCGCCAGACAGATGGCACTTCAGGCTAGCCTTCGTCCAAACCTAGGATGGAGCTCTTAAGTGATAAACTTGAGGAACAGGTCATATATTTTTAAACAGTGTAGACCGCACAGGCAGGATGACCCCGGAGGATCAGGTTGCAGTGAGAAGCTTTGTCCGCAGCAGCGATGCACTTTATCTCTCAACAGGACGTCAGAGCTCAGTCTCTATTTTTTCCGTTCGATCATTTGTCTTACGGTTGCCAAGATGAGAATTATTAGTATTATTAAAAATATTTATGGAAATAAACGTACGTTTGGAGTTCCTTTCGAAGGTTGCCGCGTGTGTTTGGGGGGGGGGGGATCATGTGACTGGGACAAGTCGAAACTAGCTTAGAAAGTGTTAAGTCGAGGAAAAATATTTGAGAACGCATAACCGATGGAGCTGAGCGGAAATATATACAGTGGTGACAGAAACGGAGCGGTTTGTTTGGAGTGTAAATCCCAGACGGCATTGCTTTGGCTATAAATCCACTGAGAGACTCGGTAAACTCGAAACCCCCCCGATTAATTAAATCTGCGTGTTCGTCCGCGTCCTTTGGTTTGCTGTAGGAGTGCGGATCTCCCTGGACCTCGTCTGATTTCCGTTCGCTGTGCCGTGACGTGATTACACACTGACTTGTTACAGATTTGTGTAGTTGTCCTCCATTAATAAGTGAAATCGTATACGTGATTTGACAGCGATTGCATTCCCTAGTTTCCGATGTATAAATCGTCGTGGCGATAAGGGCGACAAAACTGTTTTTCTGGGATGTGCCGTTATAATAAAATCAGCTTCGGTGTAGCAACCGAAAGAAAATATCACACCGCCATGTTGTCGATTATCTTCCCAAAACAGCACGTCCCCATTGTGTGTTAAATCCCTCACGTTACCTATTGTGAGTTTCGAGAGACAGGAAGTATTTCCCCAGCTCTGTGTGTCTGTTTTTTTTGGGGGGGTTTTTTCGGCCCTGGAAGCGTTAACGCGTGTTAGGATTATCCAGTGCCGTATAAACATGTCAGCTTTATTTATACGTACAGCAGTGTGCCGGGTGGTTCGGGTTTTCTTCGCTGACCCTGCTCTGACCCGAGTGCTCCTTAGCCTCCATTACCTCCTGACCCTCCAGCAGATTGCCTTAGACGCTCCATTTTCACCCGGGCGCTTTGTTTATGCTTCCATTGTGTTGTCCGATAAAGTCGTGGCACCGGGTGTGCCGTTCTAGGAATTCCTCATGTTAGACGGGATGATTTTTTTGTCCGTTACTCCATCTGAATGGTCGAAGATGTCGATTATTGAAAATTTATTTATTTATTTTAATTACCGCAATAAACAAACGGTCCAGAGCCAGGAGCCTAAATAAAGACAGAAAAATGAGCATTCCTGGTTTAAGGACAGTATGAATGGATGTGATGATGATAATAATAATGACATCAGCGGTGCGGTCTGGAGCTGCTGGCTGGCGGTGGCAAGTGCTGGCGATCACAGTGGTGGAGAACAGTGTCTACCGTGCACTTAGCGATCATTTGTTTGAATGCATACGAGTGTTGGTGCTGGTACCAAAAAAAAGGCGTTTTTCAGTGGCGTCTGGAATAAATATACGCCGGCCGGTTTTTGTATTTCAGAAAGTCTGCTTGGGGAAACTCCTGGGAATTTCAGGCTGAATCACCTCGAGAATGACCAGACTGGTCGGAGCTGGCAGGGCGCCTATAGTAACTCAGATAGCCACCCTTTACAATCATGGCGAGCAGACGAGCGTCTCAGAATGCACAAAACATCAAACCGTTGATTCTGTGGTCGGAATCTGGTCGCAGACTCGCCCGAACTGGATGAGTAGAAGACTAGAAAAAAAGACCAGGCGATTTTCGTTTCTTAATCTGCGACTGTCCAGTTTGGACGACGCTATGCCCATGATCACCTGATCAACAGATTCCTGTTCTTGGCTGCCCGGAATGGAATCCTGACGTGGTCTTCTGCCCTCCGAGCCCATCCGCCTCAAGGTTTGATTAATTACTTAAAGTCACAGGGGTCACACTTTTTTTCTTCGTTCGGATGTTTGACGATGATTTTATGCATTGACCTTCTGCTGCTGCCACACGATTGGCTGATCGGATAACTGCAGAAACGAGCAGGCGCACAGGTGCTTCTATTACAAATGTGTCGTCAACCAACGATAAATATGTACTCGTCTAATGTTAGGCAAGTCAAGCGTGTATTGATATTCTTTCTATTCCATATTCACAGACTCTGTTTTAACTGGAGATGGTCCAGTTTGCACGAAACACATGCACAAAGCACCTGCACAAATCAGTCATATGTCAGTGCATGATCCTGCATGAAATGTCATCAATTCTTGAGTCCTTGATCCGTGTGTGGCCAAATATTTCCAAATTATTTTTGCACGGGATGAAACAAAAACAAACTATTAGCTGTCCTCCGCCGACGAAGGTGAAAATCAGCTGCACGATCAGTACATAAAGAGAGAGCGGGCGTTCCAGTGCGGGCGCTCAAGAGCCTTGGAAGCAGTGGAATGCCCGGAGGGTCGTCGACCTTTATCCTGTTGAACTTATCAGGTTTGGTGGTTCCTTAGCAAAACACGTTAAACCTCTCGCATTAAACAGCCCTCTGCTGGACGTTCCTGAGAGACGATGGGCTCCGGTTTTAAAAGCCCGGTCCTCGTTCTTCCGCACAGGATGATCTAATCGTGTGGGTTTTTTTTCCCCGAGGGCCGGGCTCACACTTTGAGAATGCGAGGATGGCTCCCAGATGAGCCTGGTGTTCTGCTGAGAGTCTCTTTGCTAAACAACATATTATTCCTGGTGCAGAGATTTACAGCTTTACTCAGGTCACTGCACGTTTTCTCATAGTGTCGCTGGTGCAGATCTGGTACTTGTGCAGGTGTCCGTCTGCTTAACGTCAGGGTTTTAAACTCGGCTTTCTTTCTCTTTGTCTGGACTTACTCTGTCCCTCTCCATCTTTGTCCTTCCCCTTCGTAGACTGCAGTTGATTGTCAGCTTCAGCACAGCCATTAACATGCGTGCCTTTGCTTATTTACCGGGCTTCCTGTGGGCCCACACTCAAAACAGGAAGCTGTAGCAGCTCCGGGATTAGCCAGGAATCCTGTTAACGCTCTCCCTCTTCACCACTGGCATTATATATGCTGTGTTCTTCGCTCTCGTGGTGTTTCTGCCCAGCTACGTGCTTTAGAACAGCAGGGTCCGAGTTTGACCTTTTCGTGGCTGGACTTGACGCAAAGGCCAAAACAATAACTGCCCAGTGTTTATGCAAACAATAGAGCCCACGCCGAATCCTTTTGCATGGGGTTGGAATTCTGTTCATAGGTCAGGACTTCTGCCGTTAACCAGAAATACATCCTGATTTATCGTTAAAGGTCATGCTCAAGCATGCATCTGAGGGCAAGAGACTGCAGGTTATTTTAATCTGTAACTTGGATAGTAACTGTCGCCAACCCCCGAAGACAATTATCTTCTTTCAACGTGTCCCGAAGTTCCTCCAACACGGCAACTTGGAAATGTCCCGAAAAGTCTCCTTACGACCCCCCCCCCTCCATCCCCACCCGGGAACAATCGTATCTTTTTTCCCGTTAAATCCCGATTTAACTAATCCGTTTTCTAATCCGTTTTGTCTTCGTCGTTCTTAGATCAGTGTCTGCCGTGCAGTTCCTGCGAAATAGCGAGAGCCTTCTGACCGATGCAGATTTTCATGGTGCTTTGGTATGCAGTAGATGCACTAGTAATGCACGGACGGTATTGAACCATGTTGGGTTTTTTTTTTCCCTTCTCAGAGCACGTGCAGAATGAAGAGAACTACGGACAGGCTCTGGATAAGTTCGGCAGTAACTTCATGAGCCGAGACAGCTCGGACCTGGGGGCCGCCTTCATCAAGTTCTCCGGTCTGGTGAAGGAGCTGGCAGCTCTGCTCAAAAACCTGGTGAGACATTTCCGCACCACACCCCTTTTTTTTTTAACCCGTTTGTGAGCATCATTTTAACCTTTGCGTGATGTCGGTTTGACGACGAGCGTGTTTCTGCAACAGGAGGACCACAGAATATTGGGAATATCATTTATTAGTTCAACAGTGATTTATCAAATGAAGCTTAATGTAGCACAGATAGGTACTATTTCCTGTTTTATTTTTTATTTTTTGCCTGCTCTTATGATGCTGATCCAAGGAGGGTCAGAAAGACAAGACAGTCGAAGCAGCTGTTCACTCAAGTCATTTTTTGTCCTGTCAATAGAAATAATGAATAAATGTCTTGGAAAAAAAAACAAAACAAATCTCTTGATTTCAGTAATAAATAATGAAGGTAAGCGAACAGGAATTCAAACAAAGTACATTTTGACGTACGCGGTGTTTAGTCTGTTTGAGGTTGAACCCTGGTGTGTTTGCCTCCTTGGTGAGATTTGGTTGGGTGGGTAAGAACACACAGCCGGTGTGGACCAGAAGTTCCTGCCTGAGAGCATCTGAGAGCAGCGAGGCGAGGCGGTTTCAAGAGAACCGCGAAGAGGTTTCGAGCGCAGCGAGGAAGCTGTCCTACCCTGAATCAGCCCGCTGGACGCAGTGTTCGTTTTGTCATCGAAGAAATCCTTACTTTCGTGATTAAAATTGTCACGACAGCATGAAGAAGAAGAAAAAGAAAAAAAACGGTAGAAGAAATCACGGCGAGATGTGGGTTCGTTATGCGCCGTTGAGTAAAGACCAGACGACAAGGCTGGGAAATTCCATCAAGGGAATTTTTTTTTACAGCAGAAATGTCCTCCAGCAAAAACCCATTACGGTCATGTCACCTTCACCTGTTTCGGTCGGGAAGTGACGGATGCTCGGCAACGTATCGGTCTCCATGTTGCCGGTGCTCAAAAAGGTTTTTTTTTTGCAAATGAACTAAACTTGCGCTGGGTTAAACTCATCAAACAAACTAACAGGTGTGAAACTGCTCTCACTTTCACACGTATACATTACAGCTGCGCCAGATAACTCCCTGCTTGCTCTTGTGACGTATAACACAGCGGTCGAATTCAGAAGTGAGCTTTTGTCCAGAAGCGTAACTCTCTCTCTCTCTCTCTCTCTCTCTCTCTCTCTCTCTCCTTTTCCAGCTCCAGAGCCTCAGCCACAATGTGATCTTCACCCTGGACTCTCTGCTGAAAGGCGACCTGAAAGGAGTGAAAGGGGTGAGAGTCCTGCTGCTGCCTAGCCTTCTCTAATTGCAAAGGAGGCTCTGTAAAGGACGGGCTGATTTACCGCGCTCATGCTGACTTTTAACGAGTGCCTTTGGAGGAGAGGCGAAGACGCTCAGTAAATCTCGCTCGAGTTCAATTAGAGAGCGCACCACGTCGTGGCGTGCAAAAGCAAATGGCTCCTGTGACTGCCAGCAAACTGTGTGTGCGTGCGTGCGTGCGTGCGTGTGTGTGTATATATATTCACTACCCTTCTAATCCATGATATTACACCGCCATGATATCCAGTGGGGCGGCACGGTGGCTGAGTGGTTAGCACTGTTGCCTCACAGCGAGAAGGTCCTGGGTTTGAGCGTCTGGGTTTGAGCCCTGGGTTTAGCACAGGTGCCTTTCTGTGTGGAGTTTGCATGTTCTCTCTGTGTCTGCGTGGGTTTCCTCCCACAGTCCAAAGACATGCATAGAGGGGATTAGGTTGATTGGGGACTCTAAATTGGCCGTAGGTGTGAATGCGAGTGTGTGTGGTTGTCTGTGTCTGCGTGTCGCCCTGCGGCGGATTGGCGACCCGCCCAGGGTGTAACCCCCGCCTCTCACCCGAAGTTAGCTGGATATTGGCGCCGGCTCCCCCCGCGACCCTGAACAGGATTAAGCGAAAGAAGATGGATGGATGATATCCAGTGCTGCTTACTTCACCCAGCCTTTACGCATTTTGCGCACAAGTTTTTTTACCATCGGCGTACGCCAATACTAGTAATCGCTCAAAAAACACCAAGGATGCGGTACTTTATTTTAGTTATTAACAGCGTTGATCGTTAGAAAGTGATGAAGTGATTCCACCGTCCTGTTGAGATTCCGTGACTGTTGCTGTGCTTTTAGGTTCACATCCTTACGCACTCCCTTGCTGTCCGTTTACGATCTACTGTATCGGTTCTGGACGAGGAAATTGTTTATTGCTTTTTTTTTTAAAAAAAAACGGTAAATCAAAAGAAAAGGGAAAAAATAAAAAAAAACAAAAATCAAACATAATTGTTATATTTAACATTCTGGAACGTACATAAACCAACCAGCATCTCTCTCTCTCTCTCTCTCTCTCTCTCTCTCTCTCTCTATCTCTTTTTTTTTTTTTTACCTTCTCATCACAACCCTCCTTTTCAAGTTGCAGCTTAACCCCGGCCTGTTCTAAAGTATTGGCCTTGAGACTGCTTCCGTCAATGCTATATGCAGTAACTGCCTCCTTGCAGAGAACAACACCAGATCAACAGATTTCCAGGCCGTCCGGTTCGTTAAAAGGCGCCTGCCGTTTACGTTGACGGCGTTTGGGAGACGCCCTTATCCAGCATGACTTACAGTACATTTATGCATCCGAACAGCTCGAAGGTTAAAAAAGCCTCGTCAGCCGTGGCAGGATTTTGAACTCGCGACCTTCTGATCAGGTCACCCAACGTCTCTGCCCGTCTGTACCTGTGTACGTGTGCGTGACGATGTGTTAGAAAGGGCACGTTAATGTGAACCTGTGAGTGTTAACAGGGGTCCTGTTGTCAGGGCGAACCTGGCGTAAATGACGGTATGCCGTGCTAGGGAAATGCAGGCTTTTTAAATAATTCGCGTCTCCGGCAAATATTTGAATAGAGTAGCTTTCTTTAAAAAAAACAACAACAACAAAAAAAACCCAAACATACCAAGCAGACCGTACAAACTTCTCTGTCGTTTTGATAAACTAACGAAGGCTCGGAGTGACCTTCCTAAGAAAATCAGTCACAACGACGACGATCATGATGATGAAG
>JAOVYU010000051.1:21333448-21345564 GCA_025674565.1 Synodontis membranacea
GTGTGTGTGTGTGTGTGTGTGTGTGCGTGCTTCTGAGTACTGTGATTTATCACCATGTGTGTGTATGCGGTGAGATCTTGATTATGATTAGTGTACGTGTATGATGCATTAAAGTCTTATCTGTGTGTGTGTGTGTGTGTGTGTGTGTGTGTGTGTTCAGCTGGATCTCCGTGCTGACTAACAGTAAAGAGGAGGCTCTGAACATGGCATTCCGTGGCGAACAGAGTGCTGGGGATGACAGTCTGGAGGATCTGACCAAAGCCATCATTGAGGACGTGCTACGCATGCCTGGCAATGAGGTGTGCTGCGACTGCGGAGCGCCAGGTCAGACAGCTGTGTGTGTGTGTGTGTGTGTTTATACAAGAGTGTGTGATTGAATTGGAGTGTGGCTCCTCTGTTTGGACTCGCAACATTGAATGAGTCAGTGTTTACCATGCAGAGAAAATAGACACCTCTGTGTAGTTGCTACAGTTACGCAGACCTCTCGACCCGAATACTAAAACATCACGTCTTCATGTAAATGGAACGGAATGAAGCGGTTTCCTCCAGATCGGATGGAACGTTTGAAACGAACCCTTTCCGACACGCTGCGGTTGGAAAATGGTCAATGACCAGGTGGTGTGACGTGGCCCAGTGTTAATGTCACCGGAACCGCTGATGATTTTCCGACGACGGCACGTCCCGAAGTGTTTTATTTCTCTTAGACCACGGTCGTTTGCCAAATGCGGTTTATTAACGAACGGCAAGTTGTGCAGTTTATAATTACATTTAATGTTGCGTCCACGTAACTAAGGAGTTCTTGTCATCACTTACTTTGTACCAGCCTCTCTGTCTCTGTTGAAAAACAAAATAAAGCTTGATGAGAACCTGGAAGTGTTTGTCCTGAGCACTACTATAGAAACACCTTACTGCTGTATAAACCCAGACTTTCATAAGACCGGAGCGCTGTAATTAGCTCATGTTTGTGGTGCCAGCGTCATAAAATCTATGCGAAGATTCTTCGCTCGCAATTATTCCTGCATGTTGACCTGGCATGCGTCCGAAAACTCTGTTCTTTGCTATTTTTTTTATTATTTTGCAATAATAAGATTTTACATCTTGCAAACCTGTGTGCACTTCTGGACTTGTGCAGTTGTGCCACGGCTCAGAAGTATTACTTTTATGCAAAAAAGCAAACCTATGCTTATGATCCCCGACCCCAGACGAGCCCAGAATCTGTCCTGGGTGTAGATTTAAGTATTCGGACAAAGAGCGTGATGAGAGTGATGATGTCTGTATGCGCTGTGGTACGTATAAGTGCAGAATAATCATCATGTATAGCTTCAGGTCTGCTTCTTGTTTACAGCCTGGGTCTTTTGCTTTCGTTCCGAGCGTCCGTGTTTGTGTCCCACCACGCAGCTGGGTGACGAGCCTGGTCCTGCGAGGAAACAAAGTTCATAATGCACATCTGATATCGGTTAAGACTGAAACGCAAGCAAGACCTGACTAACGTGCCCAGATAACGGGGTCATTAGTACTCAAGCTTCTTTTTTTTTTTTTTTTTTTGCTATGGCAGTGTTGATACCCATCACTGCTCGTTGCCGTAGCGTGCTTCAGGATTGCATGCCACGTAGCTTCCGCGTAAAACTGTGGCTCGAATCTCCTCCGTCTCAGCCATCTGTTTCCTTACCTTCTAGCCCGAGCATGAAGTCAACGGTTAACGCGTATGCATGTGAAGAAATGGCTTAAAGACAAGTTGTCTGAAACTCTAATGTTCTAGATTAAAGCAGAACAAAGATTATTATTAAAAGCAGGTTTCTGTTCCTCACCGATTTAGACCGTCTTTAAAAAAAAAGAAAAGAAAAGAAAAAGAAAGAAAAAAAAAAGCGGTGTCCTGCGCCTCCTTCAGGATGTCGTGTGAACAGCGTGGCTGGATTTTCAGTGCCTCGCCTTTGCCGCATTCTCGTAACTCATAATTCGGTACGATTTCCTGCGCTCTAATATTCCACCATTATTCAGAATGTGATGGGTTTTTTTTCAGAATTTAATTCAGGTCATACTCTGTGCGTGTTGTGCACAATCCAGCTACGCAACGGTTTGCAAGGCCGGGTTACAGATGTACAGATTACATGCATGAATATTGTCTTTTTTTTTTTTCTTTTTTTTTTGGAAAAAAAGGGCAGTATTTGGTGCATGTAAGCAAAGTGACCATGTTCTCTCCTTGTGTGTGTGTGTGTGTGTTTGTGTGTTTGTGTGTTTGATGCAGACCCTAAATGGTTGTCCACTAACCTGGGCATCCTGACGTGTATCGAGTGCTCAGGGATCCACAGAGAGATGGGCGTCCATATTTCACGCATACAGTCCATGGAGCTGGATAAACTAGGCACCTCTGAACTCTTGGTGAGGCGTGTGTGGTGTCTCGCTGATCATCTGTCACGTGGTATTACGTATCTAATCGGATTGGTTAAAGACGCGCCTGCCGAACGACGGCTCGTCCTAGAGTGAAATCAGATTTCCGTGGCAAGTTTTAAATTCGAGATGTCACGATGGCACTTTTTCATTTCCAGTAAACAATACCCGTGCCTGTTTGACTTTTTTCCTTTTCATTAAAACACATAAAAAAAAACCCACAGTGTGCAGAAAACAGGTTTCAAAATGCTTTAACGTTTGAGATTCTCTTTCCAAACCGATTACAATGTATAATAATATCCGCCGTCATTTAAATCTGCGCACCAATTTGACCCTAGTGAGTAATTCGCATACTGTACTTGTTGTGTGTTGAAGTCAAACACAGGGTTAATGAAACGCGATGTATAAATACTGGCTGTTCATTTCTGATCTTTTGACAGCTGGCCAAGAACATAGGAAACAGTAGTTTTAATGAAATTTTGGAAGGGAATCTGCCGAGCCCCTCACCAAAGCCTACGCCGTCCAGCGACATGTGAGTACACGTGCCCTCTGCCTCCCATCAGGGTAATGTGACACTTCGTAAATATTCCTGGCGACAGCTGAGAAAGACGGGACCACTGCTTATTTCCCTACAGGACTGAGAGGAAGGAGTACATCAACGCAAAGTACGTTGAGCATCGGTTCGCGCGGCGTACGGCGAGCACGGCCACGTCCAGGCAAGGAGACCTGTACGAGGCGGTCAGGACTCGAGACTTGCTGGGGCTCGTGCAGCTCTACGCTGACGGAGTGGAGCTACTGGAACCGTTCCTCGAGGCAGGACAGGTACGGATACGCCAGACGGCGTCCTAGGGTTCTGTAGTCTTACAACCTGGAATCGGGGACTTGTGTGGGATTGGATGCCATGGATCTGTGCAAAAATACGTAGAGCGTTAAAGTGGGGGGGAAAAAATCTCTGTAGTCTGCGATATCGTTTGTAAAATTAAAAAAAAAAACTTTTAACATTTTTAAAAAATTGTAAAAAAAAAAAAAAAAAAAGAAGAAGAAGAAAAAAAAATATATATAAAACATAAGATGAAGTTATGATTGGCTAAATATTCATCCGTCTTGCTGTGAAACCTTTACGTTTGTTCTAAAACACACCTTTTAACCTTGAACCTTATTTTCTTTTTTCATCAGAACAACCAAGATAATCGATGTAAACCTGAAATCTGCATTTCAAAATAATCGCTACGTTTACACAAAATAATCAGAATCAGAATACGCCCTTGTTTTTTTTTTTTACCCTTATCTGAAAAATGCAACATTCAGAATAAATCCAGATTTGGAATATAAAAAAATGGAACATGCTGCTTACACGACCCGTATCGAATTCCGAACATCCGATCTCGCCATATCCAGAATAATATCAGATCGTCCCTGTGTGCGTGTGAACGTACTGACTGCAAAAAATGTAGAGGGGTGCGGAGAGGGATACTTATGTACAGTAAGACCGATGTTTTAAAAAACGGATAATCTTGTAAAAATTCCATGGAGTCACACAGATTAGAAATCACACGGACGAAACGGTGGTAATGTCTGAATCAAATGTAGGGTAGAAAACAAAGTGTATTCATTCATGAACGTGGTGTCGTCTTAAAAACACCGTGGTGCACTTGAGGGCGCTAATGACTCAGAGTATTTTTTATTTATTTATTTTCAAACATTTCATGCTTAGTTGATTGACGGCAGGATTATTGGGATTTGATCACGCTCTGGGAATTGGCTATTGGGATAATTTTCACCTTCTTGCCAAAGCTTGTTGTCTCCGAACTCGATTCCGCGTTGTTCCGATGAAGACGCATAAGCACGTCCTCTGTAGTACTCTTACTGCACTTTTCCATTTCGGTTTGATCAAGTCACTTATCATTTTGCAAGTAAAACTGCGTGAATTAAATACGACGGAATGATCGTTGGAGTTTTCGGCTCCTATAAAATTCCACTATTGGTTGCGTAACGGTTTACATGATAGTATTTTTTATTAGGGCTTAAGATATCATTGTATATTTTGAAAAGAGAGACCTGGTGCGTTGTCGCTCTCTTGTATTTGTATCCTACTTGGTTCTCAGGTTTGATTAAATCCCAGGGTTTTTTTTTTTATCAGTCTAGCAGGTTGCAGTGTTCGCTAGGCAGATGTCGGATCTACTGCAGGACGCTAGATAGACGTACGCATCGGGAATGACAAACGCTAACGTGGACGCCTTGAAAATGAAACATGCAACATGATATTCAGTGTGGTTCAGTGACAGTAGAGAGAGAGCGCGTTGCCATGGCAGCCACACAAGATTCACTTCCTCTTTCTTTCCTTTCCTTTACTTGTAGGGAATTTCGTGTCGCGTCAGGTGCTGGGTTTTTTCAGTTAGGTTCATAGACGAAACACCGCGGTCGACCCTGAGCGTTCCTGATCAGCTAGAACGGTCACACCCTAGCCCGAGCCGCGAGCTCAAGCCGTCGTCCTTCTTCGATTTGCTACAGAAGAAGGCAATTCTATCCGAAACACTCTCCCCTTCCCGAAAAGGACGACTCTTCCCCGACGTGATTACGTTTTATTAGAACCTGAAACCGTCTCCTTTTCTTCTTTTTTTTTTTTCTGACTTTCATATGAAACCTCTGATGGTTTGTGCCCCTTCCTCCAAAACTAAATGTCAGACCACATATATAGCTGAGGGTATTAGATGTGATTTTTCACTACCTGTAATTTAAGGAGGATCTGAGATGGCCTCGGTGACCCGCAGCTTGCTCCCAAGCCGTTTTTTTTTTTGTTGTTGTTGTTTTAAATTTTATTTATTTATTTATTTATTTTGGACACGATCACGCGAGCAGACCGGTTTCTTATTTACACCCAAACACAGAGTACCAGCGCAGTGTTATGTTTGCTTGTGGAAGAAGCTCTTATCTTGAATGCGGCGTTCAATTTCCGGAACAAATTAAGAAAAGGGGGGAAAAAATACCCACGTAGGCGTTTTTTTTTTTAAATGCACGAGTAGATTCGTCTTAATTGAAAACAAACGAAGACAAATAAAAAAAAAAATCCATTTGCTCTCTTTTTTTTTTTTTTTTTTTACGGACGCCGTGAACTGTAAGGTGAAGCGCTGTCATTATTTTTGATTTTTTTTTTTATAAGTCTTTTCATTTGTGAGTTATTCTCCAATAATGTAACTCCTGACAAAAAAAAAAAAAGTCCCCTTTTCTTTATGTTTGTAAATTAAAAAAAAAAATTTCTCAGTTTTTCTCAGCCTTCCGCCTTTTGAATTTGAATTTTGCGTGCATGTTCACACTTTAACCCCTGGCTACATCTAGTCGACTGTTAGTATTCAGAAGTGTTAAACACTGGCCAGGAAGCAGTGAGTCAAAGCAAAATGGCACACGTATAAATAATGCATGATCACATGAAATGTGATATTGTGAGTTGAAAACTTATTTGCTGTAATTTGTTGAGCTTTTTTTTACATATATATATATATATAATCAAATTACAACAAATTTAAATTTATGATAGGATCCTGGGGAGACGGCGTTGCACTTCGCTGTACGGACCTCGGACCAGACCTCGCTGCCCTTGGTCGATTTCCTTGTCCAAAACAGGTACTGTACCTCCCTTTTACGGTCTCATGTAGATAAATGATGTGCTGTAAACTGAGAACGGTAAAAACACAATGCAGATGAATGTCTCTTGATGTTAGTTCGTATTTGTGTGTGTGTGTGTGTGTGTGTGTGTGTATAGTGGCTCTCTGGACAGGCAGACGGAGAGCGGGAACACCGCACTCCATTACTGTTGTACCTACGAGAAGCCCGAGTGCGTCAAACTGTTACTCAGGGGCAAGCCGCTGATCGATATAGGTTTGTGAGAATACTGCATTTTTAACGACGCGTGCATTCGGTCGGCGTGTTACGAAGAAACAGGTGCTCTAATATTCTCCCTAAATGACTTTGTGGTTTCAGTCAATCAGAACGGAGAGACGGCCTTGGATACCGCGAGGAGGTTAAAAAACACGCAGTGCGAGGATCCGGTAAGTGTCCAGACCGAATACATTGAAACACCTCGACGAGCTCTTGTAATTCAAAAAAAGATAGAGCAGAAATGTGTGTGTGTGTGTGTGTTTGTTTGTTTTTTTTTCCGTCTGTATGTGTAGTTGGTGGAGGCAGCAGCTGGCAAGTTCAATCCTCACGTCCACGTGGAGTACGACTGGAACCTGCGGCTGGAGGAGATTGATGAGAGCGATGATGATCTCGATGATAAGGTTAGAACATCACCGACATGCTTTATACACGCAAAAATCATAAGTATTGGAGCAGTAGCAGGCTATGGAGCAGGGGCACGGGGTGGGAAGGGCAACGGGGCAGTTTGGTTTCAATCCAACGACGCACGACCGTCTGAAGGTCATCTGAAGGTCAGATGGCGGTGGAGATAGCAAGATTCCGGTGAGCAGGGTTTTCTCCTGGGCAGTGCCATGCATAAGTATTTATATTATTAGTGAAATTAATTATAGTATATCATTATTAGTGAAAAATGACACGATCGTCTTAAAGCAATACTGATGGAATAAAGTTCTGTCTACATGCCGATTGGACGCTTGTCTGTCGTCAACAGCAGCCAAGTCCGGTGAAGAAGGAGCGCTCGCCGCGACCGCAGAGCTTCTGCCACTCGTCCAGCGTGTCTCCTCAGGAGAAGCTCTCGCTGCCTGGCTACCTGAGCCACAGGGACAAGCAGCGGCTCTCGTACGGCGCCTTCGCCAACCCCGTCTATAGCGCGTCCATGGAAACGCCGGCATCTCCTGGGGCAGACACGCCCTCTCCTGCCGCCAAGAGCAGTGCCAAAGGTAAGGGTGACTTTAGAAAGAGAAGGACGGGGCTAGAGGTTAATCGTCAGCCAAATGATGGATGCGTTCCCTTTTGAGTCTGGTTCCGCTCGAGGTTCCTTCCTCTTGTCTTCTCATTGAGAATCACAAAAGAAACAGACATACATAAAAACTCAAGGAAATAATAAAGAACGAGCGGTTCGATCACAGCAGGTTGGTTTTCGCAGCCAGAGGGTTTAAAGGGACAGGCTAAAAGTTTTGTAAGTACTTTGTAAGTATCTGTGCTGGCCACATAGATGTGCACAATAAGGTTTAACGTTTCTGTAATACCGTAAGAGCAGCTGATGATTTATAGAATTTATACAAACCAAACTAATTACCTTGAAAATAAATTCGAATTGAAATGTAGCCCGTGTAGTGCTAATTTTTTTGTTGTTGTTTTGTTTGTTTGTTTTTTTCTAGTGTAAATGCATACACTAGAAACATCATGGACGCATAATAAACGCTCGCGTACATCTGCCGAACAACGCTTGTAGGATAGTACAGCTGACTGTGCCTGTGCACTTTGGGCGCCAACTCTTCGTCAGGCGTCTCTCGCTCGCTCTCTCTTTGTGCTAATAACCGTTTATAGCTTCAGGGGAGGAAGTGACACGGTTGCAACACAATATCGTGCAGCCACAACCTCTCTCTTCAAAAAGGAAGCTCCGTTTGCACAGACAGACTTCTGGCAGATGTTGCGTGGTGTTCGTTTTTCTCGATATTTTCGCTGCGGTGGAGAGAACATGTTTTGCTGGGGAGTTGAGGGTGCAAGTCAGAAGGGAGGGTGTGTCAGGTAACGTCAGGTGGGGGCCCGTGTCAGGTGACGCCCTTTTCCTGCGCCGTCATTAATAGTCAGGCATTAACTGTTTGTTTTACACGGGAGCAGGAATGTTTCGCCCCGGGCTACGGTTTACACCCATGAGCTGCCTGTTTGACTCTAAGGCTCGCCACTATTCTTCAAATAGATTTTTTTTTTTTTTAAAAAGTACCGCCGCCAAGTGCCGCAGTTGTCGGTGTACTTAATATCTAATATCTATATAATATCTCAGTGTTGGCGAGTCAGTTTTGCCGCCAAAGAAATGCGGGCGATTTTGAGTAGAGTAGAGAGAAGAGCAGTGCCAGCTGTGACAGAGGTGCAAATTCCACAGAGAGAGAGAGAGAGAGAGAGAGAGAGAGATGTGGGCTGTAGTATTGGTTGGAGTAAAACTGATAAGACTGATAAGGGACAGAGAAAAAGCAGCCATATTTGAATTTTCCGTTAAATGTGTTAGTGCTGTTGATACGGCGGCAGAAGCCATGTGATATTTAGACCAGTTACAGGCAGGAGGAGGTCTCGGGACAAACGCGTCAAAGTGCAGCGCCAGTCTGAGCCTGTTCCCGGGCTTTATTACCGAATTACAGATGATAACCATGGGTTTAATTTCCAAAACAAAAACGACATTTGCAATTTACCAAGTAGGATCTTTGATTCTGAATGTTCTTCATCATTTGTCCGATATGCTGGACAGACGATGAAAGGCCATAGCACTGCGTCATGCTTGAACATTTTTGTGTAAAACAATCCCACAATCTAGCGTTCCCAGTGTTGCACGATTTTTGTGGAGCAGAGAAAAAGTGCACACGGCTGTGTGACCACTTTCTAATCTAACGTTTCATCAATTTGGTCTTTTTTTTTTTTTTTTTCTACCAGAGAGAAGAGATTATGGGTTTCAATAAAGTGTTGCATTAGAGTTCAACACAGGTCAAACTTCTCCCCCTCGTGTTGGCCCAGATTTCTTCCGGTTGCAGGTTGAATTGGTTGTTGTCTGTTTCGTCAACCTTCTAAAAATAAATAAATAAACCTGGATAGATGGAAAATGGTCCCACGCGTGGTGGTAAAGATGTGTAACGCAACGCGGTTTTGTTAATGATGTAGTCAACTCATTGTTGCAGACGTAGTTCATTTTCAGCGATCCCTCCTTCTAAGGGGATGAGTGGACGCAAGCCATGCCAGCAAAATGCTGTCAGAGCGTAGCGGAGCCTCTGGGTTTTCTTTCATTTGTCACAAGGCTGCACTTGCCTGCACACATCTTGAATTCTCTGCTTGATTTATCATTGCACCAAAATACACACAAATAAATCATGCTGCCAATGGGAAGTACGGCATTCACAGAACCTTGGGGTTAAAGGTATAGAGGGATTCATGCACTCTCTTTTTCCTTCCCAGTTCCCTCCACTGGCCCTCCCACCTCTCTCCCACTGGGTTCTCAGCCTTGTCCAAGCGGCAGCTCTACTCTGTCGAAAAAGAGGGCTCCTCCACCTCCTCCTGGAGGCCACAAACGCACACTCTCAGACCCCCCCAGCCCCGTCCTCCAGGGACCGCAGAGCAAAGGTGGGTGAACCTAGGGATTTGTTGATAGGAACGAGCTTCTAGGGAGCTCCCCCGAGAACTACATACTGTACGTCAAAGTGCGAGCTTTTCCTGTTTGCGTTCAACACCGTCAGTAGGAACGCCGAGGTGACATAAGCCACGGCAAGATCTGTTGTGTATGGGCTCGATAAAGTTTAGACTTCACTTTTATGTCAACGTTAAGAACTTTTCTTCACATGGCAACATTTTCCATGGATTAAAGACCCGACGGAATTTGGCTGTTCAAAATTTGACGATACAAAGATTTTTCATATAGACCAGCTGACAGTTTTAAAAAAAATCCATCTGGTGTGTTTTTTTCCCCAGTGATTTTAGTGATGATTTCAACAAACACATCACTTAAGTCTCCTCTTTTTGTTCTTTGTCTGTTTGAGTTTCTAGCTTATGGATTTTTTTCTGAATAAAGAGACGGGCAGCACACGCATATTTCTTTTTAAACCAGGCTGTTATAGCTCTTGTAATTTTTTTTTTGAATTTCACTTTAGTTCTCAATTCCTACACCTCAGGTCTCAGCTTCTCTCTTCTGTTAACCAGCGCGTGCCTTCACATGGGGTTTTTTTTTTCCCCCCACAAGTGCATTTTTGTAAGCTTGTGTCTGTTTTATCCTGTTATCGTAATGCACACTGACTGGCAAAAAGAAAACAGCGACTGCTCGACTCAAAGAATCTCACCACATTTATTCCTGGACCGTTCACCGTACACCGCTCATCACTCACGGTTCCTGCTGTGCTGGGAGAGAACCTACCCTGAAGTAGTAGCCAAAAAAAAAAAAAAAAAAAAGTCCCTAAAATTTAAGTGTTCCTGCAGCGCAAGCACGCATAAAAAGTGGTACTTCCTCCAACAGTTCTATGAAGTATGAAAAAGTTCATCTGGTCTGAAAGGACCAGTTCTGTGCCATATGCCGTTTACAATCCGGTTTAATTTCCCTCGTGAGCAAGTCAACAGAGAGAGCGTTATCAGAGAGTCTTCAGAGAGCTGTGATTTAATGACTGATTATTACTGTAAGCTTTGTAATGGGCACTCCCCACTTCCTCTAGTACACATTTATGACATCTTGGAGCTTCCCTACAGGAAGTGCAGTGCTGCTGCTGTCTGTCGTCCGGTGTTTCTCTGATGGCAAACGAAATCCGTCATGTTTGCACCTGACTGCGTTTCCTCTTTTTGTAACATGTAGGAGAATGAAATGCATCCACCTTTCTTTTTAACTACAGGGAGTGATTTAACACCTCCGCCTGCAAACAGGACCTCGCCGGCGAACAAATTTGAAGGAATTCAGCAGCAGCAAAGGTGCGTAAGAGCTGCGCGTGTAATTTCAGTCATCATTACACAACTGCAGAGTATTCACCACTCTAATGCTTTACCTTTCCTATTGCAGCACTACTTCTAGTAATACAAAATCAACACTTGGTCCAAGAGTCTTACCCAAACTACCTCAGAAAGGTGAGCGTGCCATGCTTTGTCATTGTCTAAATTGTTTACAGTGGTCTGCGAAAAGTCTTTTTTTCATCACCCAAAGGGGTAGTTCAGGTTAGTGGTGAAACAGTGTCAAGATTTTACCACCTTGACTTCCTGACGTTCATAGTGTCAAACTGTCCCTATTTTTCAGTGGCATTAAGAAAGACTCCAGGCATTGTCCCTTCAGTGGACAAACCCAGTCAGGGCCCAGAGGTCTTGCAGAAACCTACCCAGGTGGTGGACATGCCAACCAGAGACACCATCACCAGACCCACAGAGCCTCCACCCAAAATCCCACAGGCGGCTGAGAGGCCTCAGCCAGCCGAGATTCCTCCCAAACCACACATCCTGGAGCTTCCTCCCAAACCCCAGCTCTCGGATCTTCCCCCAAAACCACAGCTATCAGAATTACCCCCCAAACCCCAGCTGTCTGACCTGCCGCCTAAACCCCAACTTAAGGATCTGCCACCTAAGCCACAGCTAACAGATCTTGCCCCAAAAGTCCCAGCGTCCACAGCTACAGAGACACCACAAAAACAGCCAACACTAGAAGAGACAGCTCCAAAGGTGCAGCTAGCAGAGGTGCAGACTCCAAGCCAGCATGTGGAGCTTTCGCCCAGGCAGGCGAGTGAGGATACCAACGGTGCGCCAGCAGGAGTTGTAGAAATGCCAGTCCCTCTGCCACGCAAAATAAACACGGTGAGTCATTTGGAGAGAAGACAAAGGTGATCGGACAGTGACGGAATGTGACCCATATTCAAGTTGACTTGATGAGTTCAGTTGACTTGTTGTGCTGAAGTTGAGCTGACTTGGACAGCTAAGCTGTGAAATTGACTTTTTGAGTTGACTTGTGGAGTTGAGTTGACTTGTGGAGATGACCTGTTGACTTGAGTTGACATATTGAGCCATTGAGAAGATGACTAGTTGAGTTGACCTTTGGAGTTGGGTCGTGGAGTTTTTAGATGGTGTTGAGTTGACTTGTTGACTTG
>JAOVYU010000051.1:21406745-21420642 GCA_025674565.1 Synodontis membranacea
TATATATCATCCAAGCTTTGCTAGTGGTAGTTTACTAGAAATTCTCCGTACCTTGTGCTCTATTTATATTAACGGGACTACAGGAATATCTGGCAAGTACTGGTAAACACCCTGCATGTGACAACAATCTCTGTGACAGCATTCTTCACATGTCTGGGTTATGGGGTAGGGATAAACATATACGTTGACGTAGACGTAAAGCCCTTTCTCAGAAAATTAAAAATAATGATCCATGCCCGGCTAAATCACCCCAAACCGTGTGTCAAATTGTGTCGGGGATTTGATGAGACGATGTACTGTAGAACGATATGTTTGGTGGAAAAACAAGACAGCTTTTCACCTGAAGAACATCATACCCACAGTGAAACACGGTGATGGCAGCATTATTCAATGAATCTGTTTCTCTTCTGCTGGGACTGGGGCTTTAGTCAATATAGAGCAAATAATGGATAACTATAAAAACCAACCTATTTTGGCACAAAGCATACAGGCATCTGTAGAACAGTTGTAGAAGCATGATGGCGACCCGTAGTACAAATCAAAGTGAGTAAAGGAATGGCTTCAGAAGACGAAGTGGGCTGTGCAAAGGAGATCCCTTTGCAATTTGAAAGATCTGGGACATTTATACAAGGAAGAGTGGAATAAAATGATGTGCTAAGTTGGTAGACTCTTTCCCAATAAGACTGAATGCTGTACTACAAGGTGCTTAACACTAAAACAATCCTATTTTTTTCACCTGAATTTTGTTGGTAGCTATATCACATTAAAGGCGGAAAAAGATCTGACATGGTTTCATTTTGTTTCACTTTTCAAATCACAATAACCTGCAAAATGATCTGAGATATGTAGACTTTATAAATCCACTGTACAGTATATCCTGTGTAAATTAAAAAGCTGACAAAGACTCAGTCATACCTTGTACGGACGTTTTCAGGCTTTTTCTTGAAGATGGAAACAGGTAATGCTCCTTTGTATGATCTCCCACCCAAAATGTAGTCAAAAACGCAGAGGTGGTCAAAGCTGCAAGCAACAAAATATAGACAATGTTCAGATTTCTTGCTCTCACGTACAGTATATCTCGGGAATTTCTTATATACATGCTATGAGTATGTTTTATACACAGATATAACATGTAATCTCAAAACCCTTGTTGCCTCTGCCTGGAGGTTAAGACGAGATCATAGATTAAGATTTAATAAAGATGATAATTATAAACCAACATTCAAATCAACATGGAAATGGTTACAGGGAGACAAAATATATGCAAGCAAGGAAAACTTATGAAACCATTTGTTACTATGGGATCAGACTACACAATAATTTTGTCTTTTACAATGGTCAGCATGTCGGATATAAGCAATCATAGTGCAATAAATTGTTGCCATGTCTTGGTTGGAAGACTGGCAACGCTACAAATTTGACCCAGACGAATCATTACACGTGTCATCGGGGAGGAGGGTCAAGAAATTGTCAATCATTGTTACAGAAGGAACATCACGGAACCTATTAGTCAGACTAGACAAACATGCACACGCACACACGCACGCACGCACACACACACAAAAATCTTGTTATGTTTTTCCAAGTTATAGGAATTGGAAATGTACAATACCTGCCCTCATCATCATACACTGTCACAGCAATATACTGTTTTACCTCTCAGCTGGAATGTATAACCACTGAGAAAATGGATAACCAAATTGGATTCGCTTCCCTGATGCGCATGCTTATTCTCCTGCATTTATAAGCAGAGTTAAAAATGCATGGTTAGCTTTAGTATTGTACAGGTAAATTATTACCTGTTAGTTTAATCAAAATACAGCCCATGTAATAGTAGCAAAGTGCACGAGTTAAATTCAACAACACAATAAGGCATTAACCAATGTGAAGTCAAGGAGGGACACACCGTCACTACTGAAAACGGCTTTCTTTTGGAGATGTTTAATGATGCGTGAATAATGTTGCGAAGGTTTCTGCAATGTCACGGTGAGAAATAATTAAAAAAAAAAAAACACACACACATGGCAAAATTACCTTCAGAAATAATTTTCCATCACATGAGGCCCTCAAAAAGCAGGTATCTTATTGATTGTAATGATTTGTTTTTCTATTCTGGGTATGGTCAAGGGTCTACCGAGCTTTCCATTATTAAACAGCAGCTTATGGAATCATTAGACAGGACTAATGTGCTACTCATTACGTATTAACACCACTCAATGCAGTTAGGGTAGAGACGGAGTTAAACTGTCTCATGGTGCCCATGGACATCTTGTACAGTAAAGCACATGTTCCAGACGTTTACAGGTCAAACAGGACACAGAAGTTGCACGCTCTCTTTCTCTCGGAGACGTTTTGATGAGAGAAAACGTACGATTTATTTATTCCAGTCTGCAGCATCGTGTGCAAACCCCACACCTGTCCTGGTGCGTTATTGTTGTCTCCAGAAAAAGAAACAACAGAAAAGAAAGGCAAAGATGGTATTTTGAAGGCCCCCTTTCACTGGTTTTCATTGCCAGCGCTCTGTTATTTGTCACGGTTGAGTGCGAGTCCCCTCCACATCCTGCACTCTTTGGCACAGGGAGAAGGAATCCTGACGTCGTGCTAATTAAATGGGGAGCCTTGCAATATTTTTAGCCGGAGCGGCCTTGATACAGCTGCACGCTGGTATTCGGGGTGCACGAGCCGAGTTTGAAACCCTCGTTAGGTGCCTGCGCCGCAGTGCGCTCACACAATGCCATGCCTGTCTCTGGCCTCCTGAGTGGCGGCTTTGTGGATGAGGCGCTGCGCAATGAAACCAGCAGCTCCAGGCACGCTGCCTAAGGCACTGATGCGGTTTCAGTCCTAGCCAAGAGTCTCCTAAAAATATACCAGCAGTCTTTCCCACTGTCTTATTCTTTTTCTCTTTCTTCCTTTTTTGCCCCCCCATACCACTTCTTCCTTTATATCTTCCTTCTCTTTTCCTCTTCATCCTTCCCTTTTTCACTTACATAATATGGTGAAGCATGAACTGGTCATAAATGAAACAGACTGGGGGGGGAGGTGGGCTATAGTGTATGCACTATGGTACTGGTACAGATTTAGATGCTGGAAGAAAGAGATGCTATCTTTCTGGCACTCATGCGCTTCAGAGAAGTGAAAAAGGCCCTGCGTGTGTGCTGTGTCAGGAAAGCGTAACAAGGGAATAATCCAGCTTTTGGAAAGAGCCCACATGTGGTGGACTACGAACACGCCTCTAACCGTAAGTATAGAAATCGCTTATGAGCTTCTTTCGCGCTCTAAAAATACCTACACCTGGATTTCATGGATTAGATTTATGGTAGCGTTTCTGGCAAGATATTCTGTAACCAGCCAGGATGAGGTCATTGTACAATGTCCTGCTTATCCACATTTGATCTATACTTGTTCCACAAAGCGTCCGCATGACCTCCCATACAGCCTCTGACATTCGGAGACCTTAAAACCTTTGTCCAAATTCTGCTTCATAAATCAGAATACACTCATGTGTACGTCTGTTTGAGTCATAAAAGCTCCGGACGCTGTAAAAACTCCCATTGTGTCTGTATTTCCTTTGTTATTTTAGGGTCTGGAAGCTCTCTGCAACAACTGGCTGACTGATCTAGGATGAGAGTCTAAGCCTGACTGGGAGCTCTATAGACAGGCAAGAGCATAAACAATACAATGTCTTTACACACAAATTAGCAAAGCTGAGAAGCTTTGTTAATGATTTTAAGTCACAAACAGTACGCCACTAAAAGAGAAACAAAGCTCAGTTCTTGTTTTAAAAAAAAAGCCGGCATGCTAGATAACGAAACCAAAAAGTCATCAGGAACCTGTCGGGATTTAACATTAATGGTACAAAACTCATGGAGAGTCAGAAATGTGAAAATCACCGTCTAAACAGACCTCTCTATGAACTCTGCCATGATTGGAAGAAAACCTACCAATTAAATCATTATCAGGACTGGGATATAACTCCATTACTCCCATCTGTCAAAAGTGCTCCTCCTCTGAGGCTTTAACTGGCTGGAACACAACCATCTGAAACCAATGAAAGCAGCCTGCAGTGCGCCGTACTACTAAGAGCCGACCACATCACTTACAGTGCGCAGAACAATGGGCGAGAGGGTGGTCCAGATAAATACAGAGCACTGTTTCAGGTTAAGCTGGCCTGAAAAATGCAGAGGAGGGGTTGGCCAAACTGCTCCACTGAGTGTACGTTACCACTAACCCACTAGTGCCTGTTCAAAGATGAAAGGCTGGGGTAGCGACTATTTTGGAAATTCAAAATACACCCCTAAATTTGGAACCGTTTGGACAACTGAGCCAAGCCGGCATTAGCTAGCACTTATGGTGCACTTCAGTTCTATTCTTTTCCAAAACCCCATATTCCTGGGTTGATTTATTTTTTTTTTTCTTTCCCGGTTCCAATCCTTTTTCACATTTTATCTTTGGTTGGAGTGCTGACTGGACAATCGGGCAAAGCAAGAACGTAAAAAATTCTCTCTCTATATGAATGAGTGGTCAGTGACTGACATTATTATTGTTTAATAGAAAAACACACTCTTAAACAAACTCAACAAAAAGAGTCCTAATGTGATATAAAGACGCAAGCAAAATTGTGCGCATACCCCAAGTCCAAATGTTATAATAATTACGTGGCTAAAGTTACACATAGTCAGAAAAAAACAGGGATATAAAATATCATTTTTTTCCCCCCTTTGCCAACAACTATAACAAAATGTACCCATAAATCAAGACACAAAAAGCAAGCAAATAAAAACATTTAATATGATGTTTGAATGAGAAGATGGCACTAAACATCTAACAGGACTATAATGCTACATGAACAGTCTTGACAGTACTCATCACATAAATCCCTGTAAATGTAGTTTAATTTAACAATATGGCTTCCACCCTCATTATTCAGCAGCTTATAAAATAGCACCTGATCCAGCACAAACAACGTAGCCATTACATTACATTACATTACATATTCTATAGACAAAAAAAACTGTAATGTTTGCATGGAATCTGAGCTATTCTATCATGCATTTAATTCCCTAATTTGAGTTGAGGAAGTAATAAAATACTACGGGTAATTTGATGTGCTGGCTTTTTAAAGAAAATATGACCACAGTTTGGATGATGAGCTGATCAAACATTCATATGCTACTCTTACAGCTCACTTTCAGTCGAGTTTTAATTTTATCCATAAAATCCTTGAGATGAGCCTGGACTTTTACTTGAATACCAATGTACACATCTTTAGTACTAAATCCCCAGTAAGTGCACTCAACTCAAATCTGAATATAGCCCTCAATGAGCAAACACAAATACGAGCAGCATATCCAAAAGAACATGATGCCCTCGCCCTATCAGTTGCATGCAACCAGTGCCCTCCACAATTATTGGCACCAATTGTAAAGATTAAGGGGGGAAAAGTCTCTCTGTCTCATATTTGCACTCCAGATAATCAGGAAGTCATGGAGTACAGCTTCAAAGTTCCTACACACTCCAATCAACACACAAATGTGCAATTTAATTTAATAGGAAACATGCTTCAGTTACATTGGGTTCTCAAAATAATTGCCAAGGTACCAATAATTGTGATTGCTGAAAATAATTCTTTCTTGATGAGGGATCTGTTTTTTGTGGTTTATGAGATGAAGATACTCCAACAAATGGTGGATATTTTCTAAGCCCTTTTAGTACTCTTTACAAGGGGTGTCAATAGAGTCAAGAACTTCCACTTTCATGTTTGTCTCATCCCGCCAAGAACATACGAATATTACAACAAATAACTGAGCAGACGACCTCTCCACATGGGTAACGGCTCCTGAACAGTTTTATACGATATCTCCTACATATGGCACCTCCATTATATCCTTCCACCACAGGTGTGATTTTCACAGAGCAGACAGAAGAAATGGCTGATTAGCATAGCCCTTGTGACCTCTTTAGTCTACCACTGATGGCCTGCTTGCACTGTCCAGATGGATCAGCATGAAGAGCTCATCCTTCCCACGAGGGTAGAGAGCTCCTGCAGCTCTGCATTGTCCTCAAGAGTCATTACGAAGAAAGAGGGGCACAGAGGGATAGAACCTCACAAACCACGTCCATCTATCCTGACGGCTTGAAAAAGGGAAGGAATGCTAATGAGGAAGCGCTACAGGCAAATGGCTGGCCATAACCGTTTGAGCTCTCCCCAAAAAAAAAAAAAAAAAAAAAAAAAATCCTGGTAACTGTGATAACTTGATCTTGTCAAGGCCAAAAAAGAAAAGCATTCAAGAAATTTGTGGGTGGAGAGAGAGTAAGTGGCATCTTGAGTGAGTCACTGCTGGGAAATCTTTGTATACACTGTTAAACTTTTATCTGTAAGGCCATCATAATCCATCTGTAATCCTCGCCCCAGGTGTTTTCAGATACCTAGCCCTTTAGAGACTCTCGTCTCGGGGCACTCTGGGAACTATGCCCAGACCTCCCAGCTGACAGGACAGGAAACAACCAGGGGGATGTCTGTCATGGGGCTAACCCTGAACTCCAACAGCAGCAGCAGGGAAAGAGGCCTGCTGAGAAGGCCACTGACCTTAGTGTAGCAGGAAAGCAAAGATGGAAGTAACGTGAGCTTTCCGGCCACAACTTCTTTTCTCATTCTTAAATCTGCTGGCCAAGATCAGTCCCGGATATGCAGTAAGCAAAAAAAAAAAAAAAAACACTCACTGTGGTTTTTGAGGATTACATAAAAGGTGGAGCAGTACACAGTTGAAGAACGACCGTTATGCAGGGTCAGGAGCTGCTCATGCTGAAGCAATGATAAAGCCCGCAAGCTCTCAAACAGTCAGTCATTCAGGCTCCTGTGCTCTTGCATTACGCAATGCCGAACAAGTCACGCCCTTAGTAAACGTGCACTTTGTTGGATTGTGAGAAAAAAAAAAAAAAAAAAAACGCCACCAAAAAAAAAAAAAAATCTTATTCCCATGTGAACACACTGACAGTAACATTTCTTTGCTTTAGGACAAAGTGTTTTTCCTCCTCTGAAACGCTGAGTCATGTCCATACATGCACAAATGTGGAAATGCTGAGGTGTCTACCGTGGAGACACATACCAAGAGGCAGCATTCTTTCAACAAAGCTCTAACTACCTGACACCAACCATGAGCATTGCAACACAGAGACAAACAGTAGCAAAAGAAAATGTTCGTTATAGGGTTATGTGGTGCAAAAAAAAAAAAAAAAAAAAAAAAAAAGTATTAGAAGATTGCAAAACCTCCATTAGGATTGAGATCCTAGATCGCGAATGCAATATGCAGCAAATTACTTTCTGTTCTTTACCGACATAAACCCCATGAGCGCTCAAGACGTTTGCTATAGGTAAGAACTGTAATTAACAATCGTCTCTGGTTATAATAAATATGCTTATGCAATATGCTTGGTCTAGAAAACTTGCTTAAAAACATTCTGCCTGAGATTTGACATCACCATGGGCAACGAGAAAAGAAAAAATTCTTTCACGAAACAAACATCGATTTCCTATGCACGCTGTATAAACTTAAAGCGCTTTGACGGTAATATGACACGTCGATACTGTAGCTATAAAGCTATTCGTGCTGAGGCATGATCTAGCTGATGATTGTAGAATACTTTTTACTAGGTGGATTGTGTGGAAACGCTCCTGCGGTTCAACATATTGAAATAAAACAAACAGCTAGCCAGACGGGATGACCGAGGACCTCAGCGCCGCGATGTTCATACAGCTCATAGCTGCTTCTTCTTTTTTTTTTTTTTTTTGTTGAGGGTGGAAACATGATGTGCTACATCGGAAAGTTTGTTAGAAAAGGATAATAATCATATATTCGTTCGTTTTCTTTACACAGTGTTAATGCACTGAGCTGGCTCACCATACACGATTACATTACATTAACTACTTTTTCTTAGCCTAGATAATTAGGTTTCCCGGTGGTCAAACGTTGAAACGAGGGCTTTTAGTTGCCTGGTGGGATAGCTCGTAACTGTATGATTTGATCAGTACTGGATAAAAAAAAGGGTGTGTTATCTAATAACCCTTTTAACAAGAAATCACTTGTGTGTAGCACTACACCCAGCTCTATCACAAGGATCAAGTCCTGGACTGAATCTTTTCGCGTGGTTGTGATATTCTTTCACAACCTAAGCTAGGTTACAATTCTGCATTTGTACTAGATGCATGTCTAATTGCCAAAGGCAATAACACGCTCCAACAAAAGAATTACTCAGCTGAAATGAATGCTTCGCACTTCCTTGGGAACATTTAGGGAATCTGTAGGCAGACACTTGTGAGAATTCCTGCCTTTCTTTGTTATTAAGCCTCTACACAAATATTAAAAGTGCTTCCTGAATATGCCCGTTGACCTTCAACCTATATCCAATAATCATTAATCTTTCTTTCTCGGCACGTTTCAAAGCATAGCTAATAAGCACTGAAAGAAAAAAAATAAATAAACGCCGCTTGCATATTTGAGTATTGGTATCTAAAGCAAACAAATATGGCTTCTGAGGCTGGTTATTTAAACACTGCCACTTGTCATACCATTTGATGCACGCTGTGTATCAGGAAAGGGCATAAGGACATTTCCGTAATTATTTATTTTCTGACCTGTCTGGGGTTCGGACTGGCCATATAGCACTCGCATAACTGCATTCACTCTATGCAACAAGAACTTTCCAGATGTTTCCAAAGAATAACACACAAACCCACCGTACAATGTTTTTTTTCCAACATAATCCATTTGCACTTGACTAAAGTAGGAACCGGAGCACGTTTACAGAGTTTTATGGTAACCACCAGGCTCTTGACTGTATATGCACACTTTCTCAAACAATGTTACATACCGAAATTAATAAGCAAGCATATATGTAAACTTTTTTCAAATATCTAAAACTTTTGGCTGGAACTTTTGGGGGGGGGCTGGAAGCGGAGTTAGCGTGGTGAGTAAGCAAGTGGGCGGGGCAAAGTGGAGTTAGTTTGGTGAGCGAGTGGGCGGGGCAAAGCGCAGTTTTCCTGCAAAGCGGGAAACAAAAATAAATTTCCAAATCTTTAACGCCTTAGAAGAGTAGAATGATCCATATTCAAACAGCCCTCAAGTCGACTGTGTCGAATCTTCATCCAGCAGTTTCTGCGGCTCCTCATCATCCTCATCAGTGGTTCCTTTGGTCTACCACTTCTTGGCTCATCATCTAGCTCGAATTCACCTTTTTGAAACAGTGAAGTTCTTGACTTCAGAAATGCTGATTGCAGCATTTCCATAAACTTTGCAAATTTCATCTAATGCTCCGTTGAGTTTTTCCACTACAGAACGAGAATAGAAGGCAATGATGAACGTGAATCATGCTTGATTGATAAACTACCTAAACGCGTGCTTTAAGGCAACGAACTTATACAACACCCTAATAAAGTTAACTGGTAGTAAATATACGGTATACTTGACGGCTGTTAACCAAGTCAAACACACACTGACAGATTTTATTTCACATTATCGAAATCAAAACATACTCCATTTACCTTGACAAAAAGCGAAGACAGACCTTTCAAGCAAGAAAATCGAGTCAAGACGAGAGCACTATCTAAAATATTATTAACGTGACATGGGAAAAGGAGGCAGGGCTTATAGGTAGTGTCACTTATTATCAGAAGCGTCATTCAGTCCTGATTCGGATGCTGATTGAATCATTGGGAAGACTCTTTTTGTGTATTTTTGAGGGATAACTCATAGCAGTATACAGTAAAATACAGAGCTGCTATGTAAAATGCGTAAATGTTGGCAGGTTTATGCATAATGATCATTGCGACCCCGACAAAAATCGAGAAGAAAGTTTGCGAAATACATAACGTAATAAGTGTGCTGGATTCTGCTCGAGCAGGTGAAAGAAGTGGGAAACATTAAATCTTCAGGTGTGACTGCTTATTCCTCCATCTCTCACCTGTTGGCTACTGAAGATTAACCACAATGCAAATAAAAGTGGAAACTCCCGCACACTCTTGTACAGCGTGTACTGCTTAATAATGCAGGTGTTTAGATCTTCCGATTAATTGTGCCTGAAAACTCGAGCCCCGCTCCGTTTCATTATCTCACGGCAAACACTTTCACACTCCAGTCTCCCATGGCAACTGTGCCACGCTTATCTGATTCGAGTCGGTGCTCTGAAAGCTCTTAAGAAAACTTGAGGTAACCAGGCAAACCACATGCCTGTGTCGTGGTTTTTCTCAAACGCTGTATTGTTATTTATAATGTGTAGTCAGCAAATGTGCATGAATGAATTTAACCCCATCTTCATCCCAGCGGCGGCGCACCTGCTGATAACACATCTCTGTGAGCAGAACACAAAAAGATCCTACACTGTTTCCTTCTTAGTCTTCCAATTTGACCCACTTTCTAGGCATATTTAGTCCCATCTTTAATCACACCTGTTTCTGCTGCAGCCACGAAGCTATGAATCATGGCCATGCTGAAGACTGCGGAGTGTGTGACAGAGCTAGAGTGACATGACTATACTGTACCCCACTCTACCACATGGTGTCCTTAGTAACCTTCAAGAAGGATCTTTGGGCACACTTGGCAAGAACTCATATGCTTTCTAGTGAAGACAGGTGCATCTGTGGATTACTATACAATATTCCTTTTTATAACGGTTAGTTCCTGCCTGGCGTTCCAGGAGTGTTTTATTTAACACTGGAATGTTTTACTGCTTGCAGCACTCCACACTTGTTTGTCTTCACTACATAAAAAAAAAAAAAAAAAAAAAATCAACTTCCTAGTATGTAACAGTTACTACGGTAGTATTAGCACTATTATAAACAGACATGGCAAATGATACTTCTCCAGGAATATAACCTTTGACCTTTGAAACTGAAGAAGGGGATCCGATTTCGCCGGAAACACCTTCAACAAGAATGTACAAATCGAAGTGAGCCAGCAAGCTGACGGACTACAATGTGAACGCGGCTTCTTCGGGATCTATTTCTGCTTGCAGATAACATCATTTACTTGATAACTTCTTGTTTACAGAATTGTCTTTGTGCCTGCAATCACAGCCTTTTGTACGACGCTCTTGCTTGTGCGACATTGCTTATTGCGATATCACAACCTGCCGATCAAATTAATTGTCAATTCGTATAGAGTTTTTACACAACGATATAATTGTATAATCAAGAACAATTAAACACATTTAATTTAGATTTGTTATTATTTAATGCAACTGCTTTAATTGCATTCCCAAAGATAACCAATGAATCATTACGAAATGGAAACAGAAAAAGGAAAATGGAATGGAAGTAAAATATGTAAAAAGCTTCAGGATAGACATTACAAAGCCAGCCAGCCAGCTACTTAGGATCTGACATCTAGTTCTAGACACTTGATTCATTACTGGCACAATCACTCCATGACCCTTGTCAATATTGAATGAGAAATAAAGCTTTAAGAACGACACATATGCTTACTAATTAAACTGGCACATCTTCCAACTCAAAATAATTTAATACCTTTCTTAATATTGAGTGTGAGGCAGGAATACACCCTTAGCTAACGTTGTAGGGAACACACCGTACACACACACACACACACATTCACACCCAAGGGTAATGTAGCCTGGCCAATTTTCCAGAGACCCTGGAATAAACCCACATGGGCATAAGCTCCACAACCAGTCATGTGTCTGCATTCTCAGATATCTTCATGCATGTGGGCACAAGCAGCACTGTAGCACACTAGCAAGGATTTCCTAGTATTTGATGAGTGGCAGATGTACGAGCTGGTCACTTAGCTTCTAAAACTCTTGCCGGCAGTTCCTGCGTTCAGCCAGTGATTCTCGGCTTCTCCCTGTCAATTCGCAAAGACACGGTGCAAGAAAAACAACTGATACATCACAGTCCCATTACTGCGAAGCTGTGCTAAAGCCTCAGTCATCAGTTGGACATCGTCATGGTGACCACACATGTGCATACGCTCTCTCACACACACACACACACACACACAAGTCCATCTATGCAGAGAGCAGCTGGTGGATGGGAAACGGACTCTGTTAGAGTCAAGGGCCTTACGCCTGCCACAGCAAGCAAATAGAAGGAAATTTGTCGGCACTGGGTAACAAGAATCAATTGACTTTTATTCACACACAACAAGCCCTTGTATCATGGCGTTGGGTAGTGGACTTGAAGCGGCAAACTTTTGTTGTGAGTTTCCAGCATTGGCAATGCAGCTGTCAGATGTTTAGTCTCTTCCCTCTGTTTGTTATGCTTTCATAGCCGAGCGGGTCAACATGGCCTTGTGTTAGAAAAACTTCAAGTTCTTTAGAGAATGCAGAGTACAGCCAGGAGCCAACTACAGTACATGTCAGGCATTTTTGACCAAAACAGTGACATTTTGTTTGGTGATATTTTGTTGTTTGTGATCGCAATAGTAATAGTACATGAGAAATGAAAAGACAGGGACCGGTTTGTTCATTTCCTCTCACCTTGTCCTTGGCTAGAATTGTCTACAGCAGCGGTCCCCAACCTTTTTTGCACCACGGACCGGTTTCATGCATGAAAATTTTGAGGCGCTGGGGTTCGCGTGTAGGTGTGGAGCTTGTGTATCACCTGTCGCGATGAACCCGTAACTTATGTTGGTATTTTCATTTAAATGCAACTTTCTTTTTCCTGGCAGTCTGTGACCCTTCTGCTGTCCAATCATTTTCTTTTTCCTTCCCGAAAAAAAGCTCTCCAGTGAATTTTGTTTTTGGTTCATTATTTTCAAGTGTTAGTTTGTGTCACTGATGCGTGAAATGTCGTGCCAGGGTTAAAGGGCGGTAGTGAGGCGAGAGCGGAAACAGTCGTTTTTCAAAATAAGATCTGGAAGACTAATGAAAGAAAAATAACCATAATTTTAACCACGACATTTTTGCTGTGCAGTCCGGTACTAAATGATCCACGAACCGGTACCGGTCCGCGGACCGGGGGCTGGGGACCTCTGGTCTACAGTATGGTCAAGAGAACAAAACTTAAATGTATACTTTTGCAGTATTATTTTTATTTTAAAAAGTGTAATTAGCTTTCCTGCTGCCTGCAGGCGCATCCACAGAGCAATCTGCTGAACACACCAGTAATGTCAAGTCCTTGTCTACATCACAATTAAAATTTCCTTTATTCAGTCACTCTTCAGTAAGCACTTTGTCCTGGTCAGGGCTGCGATGGATCCGGTATCTATACAGGAAACACAGATATAAGGCAGGAATAGCCCCCTGTTGGGATGCCAGGCCATACAAGGACACCACACATTTATTCTACCAGCATGTTTTTTTTTCTTTTGGTTTTTTTTTTAAAGACGGCTGGAGGAAACCAGAGAACATCCCACATAGACAAAGGAAGAACACATGAAATTCCATAGAGATAGTAACATCTCAAGAGCTCAGGGTGGCAATGCTACCCGCTACCTGTTTTGCCACCATACTACCCTACAATTTGAATTTACATACCCTAAAAAATATTGCAATAGAACCAAGAACAAACTATCTGCCTGTTTTGTGATCTTGCTGTGATGCTTGTTAGGATCAGCTTTATTACGGTATAGACCGTCTTGACAGCGGTCGTTTAGATTTGCCAACATGCCTGAGATTTGACCTAAAATACTAAAATTGTATGTCTTAAAATACTTAAAACGTCTAAAAATCTGCTTTATAGGGTGCAACTGGGTGTGGAAGCTGGCACAGCTGCTTTAAAGTTTTCCTTCAAATAAGCATTTTCTATTCTAAAAGTTAATCCTCTAACCCACAGGCCTGCAAGTGACAAATTCAAGCTGATTGAGGAGCAACTCAAAGGGCTGTCTCGGAGAAGGAGGCAATTGATGAGTGTGCCCTTTAATCCTCCTGAGTGCTCTTTCCAGTG
>JAOVYU010000051.1:21467687-21477723 GCA_025674565.1 Synodontis membranacea
ATACACACACACATATTCCTGCAAATCTGATCATTTGAAGAACGGGGTGATTCAAAACAGCAAAACAAGTAGTCGAAAAAAAAAATTTCACTTTGATAAAAGTTAAAATCAAATCTGACTAATTGGGTTTTTTTTTTTTTTCCTGCATTTGCACCACAACATTACTATAGAATCACAGTATCAGCGTCTGTCTGCAGAGGAACTCAAACCACAACTGGAGTGATATGATGAGCTTCCTCTGAGGGTAATCAGGTCAAGTGACGAGTGCTCGGGATCCTGTTATTCGTTACCACAAAACTTAGATGCACGAAAAAAAAAAGAAAGTAGTGATTGTAAAATAGAGGACTCTTTCGATCTGGATTCAAGGAAATAGTTTAAATATGATATGTATTATAATTGACAGACATGAGCCTGCTAATGCCAGACAACGGGGCACCCATGGGCAAACTCGAAACGATTAGACAGCATCTACTGCTGATGTAAGCTGCTCTACAATAAAGCCCTACGTTCGTATCCTTCAAGGAGCGCCTTAAAATACATACCCACAGGGCGGCTCGTTCACAATGTGCCTATGTGACTATGATATTATATAGCCAACACAAATGTTTAAATTGTGCGTTTTTCTCGTTGACTAGCTTCAGGATGGAGGGATCAGGGAAAAGCCAGGCTGGCGCCTGAGGGGAGAGGAGGGGAGAAGACAAGAGAGAAGAGGGGGAGAGAGAGAGAGAGAGCTCCACTCTGACAGAAAGGCCTTATCGTGACATATCATTGCAGCTGAGCTAAAGGCTCAGGAAAGGCGATCCGTTCACACACACTCACCTCTGCGCCTTTCCTGAGGCAGCACTCCAAGCTGTGGTCACAGTTGTGCAAATGCGTGCAAGTCTTTAAACTTAGCTCCTATATGCGAAGGCACATGGCGGATTGGATTGCACGAAAGAATCAATCAATCAATCTCATCTTTGATTCCTATAAGACTTCAGGTCTTCCCCAAGTTACGGTTTTGAACTACATCCAGGGAAATACGACATTTCTTTCATTTATATATTTCATTTACAGAAAAAGGGCCATAAATCGCATTTGAGTGTGCGAGCGTTTACACAGGTCCATGTGTGCACAATCTTGACGCACCTAGCAGTCATTACCTAATGTACACAAAAACATAAAAACCTGGTGAACAGTCACAGCTCTTTTCAGCCCTGCATTGATAATCCAAATGTATTACAACTCTATCCTTTGCCGTTACAAGCAGTACATCTGATCTTTAGGATTCGCCACCTTCGCTGTCTAAAAGTAGGCCAAGGTGACTCTGCCTCAAAAACCTTCATCTGTTCTACAAGAAAACAGCACAAAAGTCAAATCACACTGTCTCATCACTCAAAGGCCCAAAAAGCTGTAGACAAATTTGCTCCATGATTGATAATGGCTAAAATGATAATCATTATTGTTCTTCTAGTTTAGGAATGTATTGCACTGTATTTTATATCAAGAAAAAAAAACAAGCCATTCTTTGCTTAACATTGAAAATCAGCTTACATCCTTCAAACCATGGCCATAACTATTAATAGCTATGAGGACACAGCAGTCCAGACCTCTATAGCTCGGAAAGTTTTGCTTTTTTACCTCCCCAGCTGTCAAACTTGATTAGGAAAACAATCGCTGTGCAAGATCGAATGCCATGGCAGAATCTAGTCCACGGTATAGAGAACTCCGTTGCATTCCAAGCCCCAAGAAGCGTTGAACAGACCTCAGAACAGCTGAAACAGAATGCTTTAGACTTGCCCATGCACTTACTCACCCATTTCGTTTGGCAATTTGTATAATGCAATTTCATTTTTAATCTCCTTGCTAGTTGCAGTAACATTAGCTGAGAAAGTTAGGCTACAAGTTCCTTAACAAAGCTATAAATAAACACTTAAATTCAATTTTCAAGGGGATTTCAATTTTCAAGTTTCAGTTTGTAATGTTATGCTTTATGTAATGTTAACACACTGTGCTTTATTAACTCTTGTACGAATGGCTCATGTAATGTAACTGAGAAAATTGTAAAAGTTTCCACCCATGCTTCAAATGAATTAACCTTTAAACAAAATCAGTCAGTCAATCTATCCACCATTTTCTCCCTAATTTAGTCTTGGCCAATTTCCAGCCTCCAGACAGCTCTTCTTTATTATACTACAGCAACCAGCCATGGAAGATCAAGGTTAAAATGTTCTATGAGCCAACTGTTCCTCATACCGTGTCACAGAGCAGCATAACACACTTGAGAGAAACTGCCCAGAGCACAACCAAACAGTTCACACATGCCAAAGGTTTGTGGACACCTGACCATCACACCCATACGTGAGCCTTTCCCAAACAGTTGCAACAAAGTTGGAAGCACAGAATTGTCTAGAATGTCTTTATGCTTTCTGTTCACTGGAACTGAAGACATGACAATTCCCCATTGCACAAAGCAAGGTCCATCAAGACACGGTTTGCTGAAGTTGGAGTGGACCTGCTGAGAGCCATGACCTCAATCCCACTGAATACCTTTGGGATGAATTGGAAAGCTTGCAAGCCAGACCTCCTCGTTCAACATCAGTGCCTGACCTCACTAATGTTCTTGTGGCTGAATGGGAAAATCCACAGCCAAGTTCCAAATTCTAGTGGAAAATATCCCAGAAGAGTGGAGGTTATTATAGCAGAAAATGAGGACTAAGTCCACATTAATACCCATGGTTTTAGAATGGAACGTTTAACAAGTACATCTGATTGTGATGGTCTGGAGTCAACATACTTTTGGCCATACAGTGTATGAACGGGGAACCAGAGTTAATGCACTAGCTCATTCGTTAACTCATCAATATCGCAGTTAACTATGGTTACTTAAACAATGTTCGATCGACGTTAATTGAGCAGCACTAACAGACATTCTCCTACCATCGAGATCAATGGATGATTGGAGGAGC
The DNA here is from genome assembly GCA_025674565.1 of Synodontis membranacea. Classification (NCBI taxonomy): domain Eukaryota; kingdom Metazoa; phylum Chordata; class Actinopteri; order Siluriformes; family Mochokidae; genus Synodontis; species Synodontis membranacea. Next base: position 21,470,636 of record JAOVYU010000051.1, read on the forward strand.
AATGCTGGTAAAGTAAGAGCCTGGAATATGAAGCCTGTCACCCACTGCAGCTTTTCCAGAGAACTACAAAGTGTGGGATGTTCCAAGAACACACTCCTCTCAGTTCCAAGCATGGGCATCACACCCATACCAGAATGGTGTGCAAAAAAAAAAAAAAAAAAAAAAAAAAAAAAGACATCTTCTTATCAGCGATCATTCTATATTACATAAATAGATTCAGAGAAACTCTCAGCACACCCAAGTGTACATATAGGTCTCCTTCACAGATCCCACGCTACAGCTGTGTTCATAAATTAGCCTTTGACTAGAGAGAGACGTAGCGACAGGTGTCTGCTCAGCCTCGCTGCATGAGTATTACTCACACGCTGAGCTAAAAAGATCAACATGACCACATAAGCGTTCCAGCTACTTTGCTATTGGCAGGACTGAATGGTATGGTATGTTGCCCCCATGATCCCTACCACCCCCACCATCCCACTGATGCACTCTATACCCCACAAATGTTAAGTTGATAACAGTGTGCTCTTTACACCCTTTAAACCTCAGTGACCCCTGCACTAGACAACTGTCCAGCTGTAGCTAAATTTCCACTGCTATTAATTCCCTGAGGCAGGCATTAAATAGCAATAGTATTGGGACACCATGGGTATAACCGGCATGAGACTTATTGGCACTTTAAATAAGGGTAAGAAAGATTTTGGAAAAATATCTTTCACTTACTCGCTCCTCATTTCTGCATTTCTAGTTAAGAAGGGTAGACCAACATGAAGACCAGAGATCTGGAGGAAAGTATGATATTCTGAAGATGACAAATAGGGGGAAAAATCCATTAGCGGTATTTAAAAAACACTGGACATATCCAGTACCACAATTTGGAATGTCTTGAAAAAGAAGAAAACCACTGGTGTACTGGGCAACAGGCATCGAACTGGCCATCTAAGGAAACTACAAACTGATGACAGTCAAATGGTCAAAGCAGTAAAGGAAAAAACAAAACAAAAACAAAACAACAGTGCATAACATCATGGAACAACCTGCATAGAGCTGGGGTGGAAATATCATAGTCCATTCTTAGGAGACTTTTAGAACAACAATATAGAGACCATATTGCAAGATTCAAACCACTCATCTGCTGTAAAAATAGGAAAGACAGATAAAAATTAGTTCAGATGACCCACAAAGTTTTATGGACCGATGAGAGAAAGATTAACCTCTACCAAAGTGATGGAAAAGCCAAATGGAGAAAGAATGATCCTAAACATACAAGCTCATCTGTGAAGCATGGTGGAAGTTGTGTCATGTCTCTTCTTTTATTAATCACGCAACTCATGATTAAAGCGGCAGAATGAACATAGAAATCTACAGAAAGGTGTTGTCTGCCAATTTATGGAGAAATGCATCCAACCTAATCGGGAGGAACTTTATTACGCAGCAAGACAATGATCCAAAAAAACACTGCCACCTCAACAAAATACAAAATCTGGGGGTAAAACCATCACCAGATTTTAACCCAGCTGAACGTGCATTTCACCTCCTGAAGACAAGACTGAAGGGATGGGTCTTAGGCTTGGTGCAGTTATTGTGTACAAAAAGCTGTACAACCAAACATTAAGTATTTTGATACTAATTTAGTTGAAAACATTCTGTTCCAATACTTTTTGCTCACTTGACGAGCTGGGTGGTTTATTACAAAATGTTGTTAAGCATCTCAATATAAATAGAAGAAAATAAAACCTGAAACTTTGATCAAGTGGGATTAGGAGAGTAGACCGGGGAGGCCATTTGTAAAGCTTGATGCAAGCGGACCTAAAGTCGAGATAAAGTGACACCCTCATCAAGTCCCACTGATGTGATGTAATCTTTGCCCTGTAAGCAACGCTGCTGGCAGTTGTCGGTGCTGTGAATAGACCATAGGCTCCTCCCACTGCCAAGAGCGAGGTTTTAATCTGCTCCAGCACAGAAGTATCAGTAGCTTCAGGCTGAAATGTTTGTTCCAGTGCAACTGCTATTGCCTTTATGTTCCATGTGTGAGGTGTGGCAGCGGGGCGTGGCAAGTCGAACCGGCAGGGAACAAGTGAATGAGTCCCACCTGTGTTTGATCACCGGCAATTTACTTATACGTGTCTGTGTGTTTGCAGAAGGCCGGTGAGCAGAGAGAGAGGACACATGAACCAGCACGGAGTCGTGTGTGTGTTTGCATCTCAGAGTGAGACTCAGAAGCAAAAATTTAATTATGAATTAAAAGTGAAGTGAATAAACGCACCTATGAGCCGTCTCTGATTACTACGAGCCATGAAACTGTCATGACGTAATGCTGCAATGCTGCTAAGAAGACTTCACAAGATTGGTATCAGTGCATCTGCATTTGGTGCATACACTCTATGGCCAAAGGCTTGTTGACCCTGAACTGCCAATGGGGTTGAGGTCAGGGCTTTGTGCAGGCCACTCCAGTTCTTCTGGAGCATCGTCATGCTGGAACATGTTTTAGCCCTTTAGCTCCATTGAAGGGAAACTTTAATGCCACAGCTTACAAAGACATTCTACACAACTGTGTACTTCTGATGTCATGGCAACAGTTTGAGGAAGAACCACATACGGTTTGTTTTGTTTTTGCTTTTTTTTTTTTTTTTTTTTTAAATAATTGTTTGTGAATAACATTAAATAGTATTTTTTTATGCTGGAATTTCCCTTTAATTCCCTTTTTTTTTTCTGTTTTTACTTGGTATTAATATTTATGCAAATGTAAACTAGTATACTTCACTAGTAACGGAATATTCAGTTCATCTCGAAATTGTTGCGATATTTTGGACATTTTCAGAAAGGCCACTCATCAGTACACTCATCATAAAGTTAATAATGCTCCCCTCCTCCTCCTATAAAAAGACCACCTTTCTGGTCGCAAGGGAGAAAAAAAATCTACGCCTTCCAGAATTTACTCAACAATAAAGCCAGTCACACTGTTACTCGGCAATGAAAAGGCTTTAGTCTTGAACGCAGTGTACCGCAGCCAGATCAGCACATTGTTCAAGCCAGCGGCAAAATTGGACGCTACTTACGGTAAATGTGCGTGCTAAAATACACACACTTTTCAGTAAAGTCTGCTTTGCAGTGAGCTCCACTGACTTACAGCACTCCATTTGTGCAGGGAGTCTGATTTTACAGAGACAGATCACATTTATTCAGAACTTACAAGGTTTCTACTTTTCTCGCCAACCACATAGCTTCTCGCTTGCGCTCCTTGGCATTCACAACACGTTCCAGGAAGCTCGCCAAGAGCAAAAAAGTAAAGCATTTAAAGAGACGGCGGGAGGGGGGGGGGGGGGAGACCAATGAAAAAGAAGGATTGCTTGACAAGGAAGAAAGACGCAGAGTGAACCAAATGAGATGACTCACACTGCAATGACCAAAATCAGCATGAGACCTCATTGCCCTGTCTGCTTCATGGAGAAGTAGAGTGGGGGATAGAGAAGTATTTTAAGACATCTGGCAGCAGCATCACTGTGTACATTACAGACTGCAGATCCAGAATAGCCACAGCAGCTCTCAACTCGGTCCTAGTTTGGACTCTTTGGAGGAATGCTGTATGCTAATGAGACGCAAGGCTCTCCACCTCATAAAATGTCACGGCAAGCCACATGAGACGTGAACGGCACAGAACCAGTTGTGGTCGTAAATTCCTAATTCCATGTGTGAAAATACACACTGACTCAGCAGAGAGAGAGAGAGAGAGAGAGAGAGAGACAGAATGTGGGCCAGACGGCAGACAGGAAAAGGATAAAGGGAGATAAAAGTGAATCACTGTGTCATGCTTCAAGGAAGGGATGGAGAGAGAGCAATGCCTATAATAAGGCATGAGGAGAGAGGGGGAACGTTTTCCAGGGAATACGAGGCTGCCGCTATTTCACACCACATCTACAAGTAAAACATAACGTGAAAAATCGTTAGAAAGACAGAGTACTTACCAAAGCAATTCATCAGAAGTGCGATTTGTAACACCTTTTGGTGTTTTCTTCACCCTATGGCTATGTTCAACCTTTTAGATTATAAAACATGGAGAAAGTGATGTGCATCAGCCTAATATTCCTTGGAAAATGTAAATAAACCACTGGAAACTGGGGGGAAAAAAAATCCTGATCGGAGAACACTAAACGCTTTCCGTGAAAATTTACATTGACTTGGCTTAAGACCTTCTCGCACCAACATGGATTCATTTTTAGAAAAACTCTAGTGCTACTAGTCATAGTACTTAGTAGTCACTCTAGTAGTAAAATGCTACTGTTGGCGTAATTTTACATCACAGATCCCTAAAAAGTAGTGAAACCAAAGATGTGTTTCTAGCAGTTTGACTGGTTAAAAAAGAAATTTAGATTAAGGGGCTCCTGAGTGGTAAAGTAGATTTGAAAGAAATGAAAAGTTTGAATCCTGATGACGCAATCGGCATCTGGAGCCTGGAGGGTGAAAAATAAGCCACGCTGTCTGAGGGGGAGGGATGGCACACTGTGTCTAAACTGTCAATCAGACACCTACTAGCTACGTGTGAGCTCATACAGTCGTGGCTAAAAGTTTTGAGAATGGCACAAATACTGGTTTTCACAAAGTTTGCTGCTTCCGTGTTTTTAGATATTTTTGTCAGTTGTTTCTGTGGAGTATTGAAGCATAATTACAAGCATTTCATAAGTTCCAAAGGCTTTTATTGACAATTACATCAAGTTTATGCAAAGAGTCAATATTTGCAGTGTTGGCCCTTCTTTTTCAAGACCAAATCCTGACTGATAGCAACCCATTCTTTCATAATCAATGCTTGGAGTTTGTCAGAATTTGCGGGTTTTTGTTTGTCCACCCACCTCTTGAGGATTGACCACCAGTTCTCAATTGGATTAAGGTCTGGGGAGTTTCCTGGCCATGGACCCAAAATTTCAATGTTTTGTTCCCCGAGCCACTTACAAGGTTCCCTCAATTCTGGTAGAATAACTTTCCATGACTTTTCCAAAACTTTTTCTAGTACCATAAGAAATTTTTCCAAAACCCATAAGGTTGTAAAACTACAAAGCCCCTAAGGGGACAAAGGAGGATAAAAAAAAAAAAAACAGCAGAAGGAAAAAAAAAAAAAAAAAAAAGTCATGTTTTGCGTTATAAAGCAAAAGTTTTGCGTTATATCACAAAAGTTTAAAAAACGATGTGGTTGACTGGCTTCACATGTCTCTGAGGAAGCACGTGTTAGGTGTTAGTCTTCATCCTCTGTGGGTGGTAGCTGTTGTATGACATGAAAGCTGTCTGATGGATGGGACCAAATAAGGAGAAAACTGTCAAAGAGAGTCACTTCCAAAACAGAATATAATTTAAACCAATTTGATTCATTTTTCCTAATTACACACCATGGCAGAACAACATATTATCAACATCAGACTTGCGAGTTTCCAAAGAGCTGTGATGTTGATTTAAGAATTGCCGTAGTACAAAAGTTTCCTATGTGTGCAAACAGCTTCACACACCAGGGTTTGTGGGAAAGTGCCTCCACTAGATGTTGAGTTAAAAGTCTTATCTTTATAAGGCTACGTAATAATTCCCTGAATTGGATTGGTTTTGTCTGAGTAAGGCTCTCCAGTGGATTGAAAAGTGACCCAGCCAAGAGTTTAATGGGGGTTTTTTTTTGGTTCCATGGCAGTGGTGGTCTGTTAACATATAATAACTCCGCATAACACAGAAAGGTCAAGTCAGATAATTCCAGCACCACTTTTATAAATCACAAAACTGTCACTGATTAAACACAAGCTCCGATTTTATCATAACACTTACTTATATTAATATATAAACATTAATATCAGTCAGTGCACTGTTCCCAAAATTAAAAAAAAAAAGAAATCTTCATGAAATCTATGACAAGTATACAAGGTTTACATTATTTTAATCGAAATTAGGAAATGGGGTGGCCCTCGGGTTCCACCCAACTCTGTCTCTGTCACAGATGAAAGGTTAGAATGCTCTGCTTAGCCCAACATCTCATGTGAAAAAGACCACACCCATACTAGCTACAGCACAAACACGGTGGTTATTTAGTAACCGTCAAAAATCAGATCATCAAAGATCATATTTTTGCTTTTCCAAGTCAATACATATAAAGCCCCATGAATACTCACACTAATAACTGTTTAATTATTGATGGAATGCTGCAACAGTGTCATGTGGGAATGGGAGCAAGACAGTCAAGTGGAAGGGTAAAAGGGGCCAGCTCACCCTTCCCACAATCCAGTGCTTTGTTTTTGTATCGAAAGCACGTTATCTGCTATCTGTTAGCTCGCTGTGCATCAAAATCGTCTCATATTCGAACCCAATCTTGAACATTCACGTGTCACATGTGGAAGCTTAGAACAAAATAAGCCTGATCTTTTCTTTTCTTTGCAGCCACCCACGAGACAGCTGAGGCCAGTTCGGGTTGCTTTTGGAATGAACATTTCTGCTACGATGACTTGGGACTTAAATGACCACAAACATTCATATATGCTCAAACCTCCATCAATCAGTTGAAAATTTTGTTTAAACTATAGTGAATTATGTTCTACACCAAGGGTCGGCAACCCTAGGCGGAGGAAAAACATGATGGAGCGCAGCCCCTGTCAGTACCTGATCCATGCCGCCTGCCCAATCCGTTCTGCGTATGGGGGTTAGGGTTAGGATCGGATGTTCATAAGGTTAGGGTTAAGATTGGACATTCAGCGCATGCGCATGGTCTTTGAGCATGTGCTGAACGGATCGGGCAGGCGGCATGGATCGGGTACTGACGCTCCTCGCTCGCTAAAGACGCCCTAGCCCCTCCCTCCCCTCTGGCCGCACAATACGCCCCCCCCCGTTGTCGTTAACATGGCACACTAACTAAGAAGAAAATATCTAATTGGCACTCCATGTCAAAAAGGTTTCCGACCCCTGATCTACACAATGAAGTATTGACAATGAACACAGTTATGTTAGTATCTTATTTGTAATTACACTATCTGGTGTCACCCAAATGAGGATGGTTCCCTTTTGAGTCTGGTTCCTCTCAAGGTTTTTTCCTATTGTCATCTCAGGGAGTTTTTCCTTGCCGCCGTTGC
>JAOVYU010000051.1:21504990-21532165 GCA_025674565.1 Synodontis membranacea
GTACATCCTGAAATAGAAAATAAATGCCCAGATGAAATAAGTTCTGTTTAGAAATACTGCAACAGACATGAGCAATAAAAAGAAAACGCACGGCAAAGTCCTCCTTCCCTTTCCCGCCACATACAGACTTCACATCACCCATACAAAAAGTTACCAGGAGTTTATACACCTATGACATTGCATATTAAAAAATAGTGCCTCTAAAATGGCCCGCAAACTTCAACCTCTCGTCACTCTGAAGCCATTTTATTTTATTATTATTATTATTATTATTATTATTTTTAAAAATTCATCTAGCCATGTTATTAATCTAATACACACTCAAAATCTGATAAAAACAAAAATCTGTCTATATATAGAGATATGGTATATGTGTGTGTGCGTCTGTATAGGAACTCTATTCGAAACATTTCTAGGTTAAAAGGGTCTCGGCTGCGCAGCAACATCTGGATTCAGAGGTCCGTGCTCCTGGAGAGTTATACCTTTCTGTAGTCGCTTTCTGCAGCGTATGCGGGATGAAAAATAACAACCAAAGATATTCACATTCCGAGAAGTTGAAGTTAGTGTGTAGCGTTTTTTTTTTGTTTTGTTTTGTATTTTCTTTCCTTTTGTTCATAGACGTTTAGGACGGCAGCACAGTAGAGCTCAGAGCATAGAAGAAAAAAGCAGTTAGGACGCGACATTGCTTTGGTACAAATCGATATCTTCACTGTCCTCCACGCGGAGATTCCCGACGACAGCTGGAAAACATCTACTGAGATGTACGTGTGTGTGTGTGTGTGTGTGTGTGTGTGTGGTTGAATGATATTTAATACAATAGAAATGTCTGTCCTTTCTGTCTTTCGTGAATTCTAACTACAGCTCCCTTTTCAAGCATCCTCCATATGCACGTTGCAAAGGGGGAAAGAGCAGCAACAGGGGGCAGTAAGCGATTCAAACCCTGCCCTACAAAGCAAAAGATCCCCGGTTAAACCCACCCCCCCAGCCCCCCCCCCCAAGACACATCCTCCCATGAGCACTGAACATAACCAGGAGGAATGCACATGAGGGCTGACGTCTCATAAAATCTCGAGGTCACTCTTCCTCCTTGTCCTCCTCTCTCAGTTCAACCAAATCGTCTATCCGGCGACCCGAGCGCACCACGTTCATAGGAGCCGAGTCCTCGCCCTCGATGGTCACCTCGCCATCACAGTCTTTCTTCTTTTTCTGGGAAGAGAAAAAAAAATACATTTAAAAAAAAAAAAAAAAAAAAAAAAAATTATTAAACCCTTGATAAAAAAATGAATCGGAGTTAAGGGTGTAGAAACGGAAGAGGCAGGAATGCTGGCTGAGAAAAAAAAAAAAACAGAAATTCATCATTCTAATTACACGTGTAGTAGTATACAGTGCCCTCCATAATTATTGGCACCCTTGATGAAAAGAAAATAATATATATTCAGGAACAAAGGGCTGCAGAGGGCAGTTACCACCCTGAGGTGGATTATTGTAATGTCCTACAATAACATATACATTTATACCATGCAAGCATATACAGTAAGTGTGTTATTCCATCTATAAAAAACAGGACACACCAAGTCGGGTCTTTTCCCACCTTTAATGCGATATAGAAACCTACCAAATTCAAGTAAAACCAAATGGAAATTCTAAGAAAATAAACAAAAAAAAAAAAAAGAAAAAAAAAAAAAAAGATTGTATGAGTTGCATTAAAGATGGAAAAAGATTAGAGATGATATATTGTATTATTTTTCATTTTCATTCATTTTTTTCCCATTGTTTAATTTTTTTTTTTTTTTACATACCAAGAGCCTTAGAGTATAACAGGAGTTTGTATATCCGCTGCATAAACAATTGTTCCCTCACCTGCATCTCTTTTTCTCTCTTCCATTAAGTTGAAAAGAATAAAAAAACCCTTTTTAGAGTAAGCATTAATATTACATTGCTGCCAGAACCACTGTGTTTTCACTTATATACTTATAATTATAAATCCTTATCATTCCAAGGTCCTGATTTATAGTTAATCATATTACAGCACCATATACACACACTGAGCACTTTATTAGGAACGCTACACCGATACTGGGTAGGGCCTCCCTTTGCTCTCAGAACGGCTTCAATTCTTTGCAGCATGGATTCCTCAAGATGTTGGAAACGTTCCTTTTGAGATTCCGCTCCATGCTGACGTGATTCCGTCTTGCGATTCCTGCAGATCTTCCACGAGCACTTTCGTGCCGTGAATCTAACGCTGTACCACAAACCAAAGGTGTTCCAGCGGATTCAGATCTGATGACTGGGAAGGCCACCGAAACACACTGAGCTCATCGTCATGTCGATGAATGCAGTTTGAGATGACTTTTGGTTTATTGTTGTGCTGGAAGTAGCCATTAGAAGATGCGTAAACTGTGGCCATGAAGAGATACACATAGTCAACGACGATACTCAACCAGGCTGAGGCATACAGGTCTTTGGCCGGTGTAGCCCATCGGCCTCAAGGTTGGACACGTTGTGCATTCTGAGATGCTTTTCTGCCCGCCACAACCGTACAGAGTGGTTTTCTGAGTCACTGTAGCCTTTCTGTCAGCTCGAACCAGTCTGGCCATTCTGTGTTGATCTCTGTCATCAACAAGACTCAGGACTGCCTGAACACTAGGGACTCTTGCGCGTGAAAATCCCATGAGATCCGCAGTTACAGAAATACTCCAACCAGTCTATCTGGCTACCAACAATCATCCCAGAGTCAAAAATCACTGAGATCACACCATTCCGACGGTTGATGTGAACATTACCCAAAAACTGCAATTCCGCATCTGCGTGACTTTATGTGTTGCACTGCTGCCACCTGATTGGCTGATTAGATAATTGCACATATGAGTGGATGAGTGTTCCTAATAAAGTGCTCTGTGCTTGGATGTGATCGTGGCATACCGGGCATGCATCAAGTTCTACTTTTCTTACATCTCACACGAATTTCCAGGAGCCTGTTTTGGATGAATGGCAAAAAAATAGTATTCGATAGCGTTAACAGACACTTGTTAACACGGGTTAACGAAACGAAACCAGGCCTAGGGATAGCATTTGCAAAGGACAGGGAAAAGTCGTTATGCATCCTGTTAAGATTCGGGTTGTGCCTCACCTGTTTCCGGTAGACATAGCAGGCTGCGATGGCTACCATCGTAGACTCTCCGAGGAAGCCGGCTAAGAGAGATCCAACCCCAAGGGTAGCTCCATGCACCCTGAAGTGTACACAGCTTAGCGTTACTGACAGCACTATTATACCGGAAAATCTCTGGGGTGAAAGATTAAACCAAGAATCAAGAAAGATGAAAGTTGAAAGGATAAAAGAAAGCTTGTGGCACTCTGGCGAACGAAAGGAAGAAAGGTTTCGTAAAGAATCTTGTATCAACTAAGCACATATTAGCCTCAATAGGGGACGAAATTCACATGTATTTCATACGTTCCTATTTGAAAAGTATACCAGCGATACTTAAATATTTGGTTTAAACCAATTGGTGGGGAAAATGTTTGATCAACAGCCCGTTCAGTGACAATACAGTTGACAATATTTGAAGTACAATTGCTGAATGTATACACACAAAGAAGCACCGGTGCCGTGTGCAAACAGCGGAATTGGATTATCAATACAAAACAGGAAGAACTACTCTGTACGGGGATTTTATTCGTCAAGCACAGACGACTGCATGTGTTCCAAATGAAAACCTTACCTGGGAACACTGGGTGCAAGACGTGAATACACCCACTGTACACACGCACACACGTGCACACACACACACACACCTAGGGGCAATTTACCATAGGCAACCCTTCAAACCTATTGACACCTTCTTAAATAGGAGAATTCAACTGCACTGACTTGATACTTAGTTGTAACTTGGCTGCTGTTTTGTTTTATTTTGAATAACTTTATACTATATATGCTAACATGCAGTAAGTAATAACAGGGATTGATTGTTCCGCTGACTTCCACCAATATAAAAAAACATGACGTCGTTCTTTAATCGATGAAACAAAAGGAACTCTCAAATGGTGGATGCCTCGGCCACAAGTCTAGCTCTTTGACCCTGTTTATAAGCAGGTATTAAAACGCGTCTTGGATGATCCGAGTAGTGGGAGGCACTAAATACAAGCGTAAACGACCATCGGGATGCGTTCGGGACACGCTCGCTCAAACCACTTTCCGATTAATTCGACCACGTCCTTTTTGTAGTGTAGGACCCGATATGTCCCTGACAAAAACGTAAAAGGAAAACATCTCATTAATGCAGGACGGGGTGGTTGTTTTGGCGACAGAAACCCAAAAATGGAGAGGAGCACTGATGTACGAGGCCGGAGTGCAAGAACAAACGTAGGGTACGTTGCAGGATTAACGTTTTTAATATAACCATGCGTTGGGACCTTTGACCTTCTAAGGTAATGAAATGTCCGGTAACGAAAACACACGTGGTCAGCAGGACACTTTGGAAACGCATGACGGATACAGGCGTAAACAGCGACACGTCTCGGCCTGTCCACTTATGACCCGATAGCCCAAGACGCATTTTAAAAACAAGCGTAAACAGGGCCATTGCGTTACTAACTTCCTGGGACTGTGACCTTGTTTGGATCGATTCCAAACTCTGATCAGTACATCTCCCGGTTACAATTCCAATTCCATATAAATCCTACAGAACTTTCAAAGACTCGTTCTTTCTCACGCTGACGAGAATCGCGGACGAACGCACGAAAAGATGCACGTAAGGACGACCTGAATACGTAACATCTCGGCTGCGGTATAAGAGAAATAAAACGCTCTGTTCTTGAGAAATAACTTCGCCTTTGTTGCACTTTGCACCGTCAACAACAGCATTAAGTGCAGACAAATGTACAGGAGAAGTGCAGAGAAAAGCAGGACAGCATTAGGAGCTGACACTCACCCCATGTAGGGCAGAACGATGAGGCTGGTGATGAGCACGATGATTCGCAGCACAGAGCTCGGCGCCAGGACGAAGGTTTTCTTCAGGGTCATGAGCCAGCCGGTCAGGTGAGCACGTACCGTCACTTTTCAAACAGTAACAATGAAAGACAAGACAGACTTTGATTGATGGATGGACTTGGACTGACTGATGTAGTTCTGAATAAATCCTCCCCTCAGGCTGTATGTCATTGCATGGTCATTTATATATTAATGGTTTTAACACAAAGCCTTGTGGAAACTACAGGGGGGTACAGCAGTGATAGCAGAATGGGGAAAAAGTGTGATCCCTGTGACTCTAACTCCGGCAGTAGTTGCTGTTGCCAGATGTTTCTGAACTGAGTATTTCAGAAACTTCAATTCTCCTGTCTTAATTCAGTTGATACAGAATGGTGAGAAAAATTAAAAAATAAAATAAAATAAAATAAAATAAATCCTGTGATCAAATAACCATTCTTTACAACCATGGCGAGCAGAAAGGCATATCACGATGCACGACACGTCTCTCCAGGACGCTACAGAAAACGATCAGACGATGATCTTCAGTAACTGTTCAACTGTTCCACTTTAGCCTCAGATTCTTATCCTTGCTCCGTCGTAGCACGTCTGACTAAAAGGTTTGGTGTTCTGTGTGTACGAACATGCTTTTTTTTTTTTTTCCTGCACGCCACAGTTGTAAAGTGTGGTCATTTGGCTTACCATGGACGTCCTGACAGCTTGGACCAGTCTGGTCGCTCTTCTCTGATCTCTCTCATTAACAAAGCGTCTCTGCCTCTGCCTCGGGATGTTTTTTTTTTGTTGTTGTTGTTGTTGCCCTGTTCTGTGTCAACTCTAAGACTATTGTTCATGAAAAATCCCAGAAGATCAGCAGTTTCTAAAATACTCACACCAGCCAGCAACCACTAAAATCACCCCCCCTTCCACCATTCTGATAGTTTGACGTGAACATTTCTGAACTGGACGAATGCACACGATCGCAGGCGTTCTTAATAAAGTGGTCATTTATGATCCGTCTGTCTCAGCTCCCTTCCTGTACCGATATCTTCTCCGGACCCTCAGCCTCTCAATGTGCTTTGTAATGCCTTTCCCTCTCAGAACACGGCACAGTCAGCGGCCTGAATCCAAGCGTATGCGTGACAGGAAAGGATCTTTTCGACATTGCAATAGAAAGCCTATTTTTGCTTCCCTAAAGACCTTTCGCAGTTCCTGATTCTTTAGCCACAATAATATATATATTTTTTCTTTTAACCACAAACATCCTTCCATGTGATGGCATTATGTGCTTCTTGTTCTTCGTGGCACCAATATAACGACTGAAAATCCATCAACAAATGATTCTGAAACTTTTTTTTGCTTTAACTGCTTGTCTTGAGCACCCCTTGAGATAAACGTTAAGCGAAACTTTTGTATTTCTTAACTTGCATTTGTTGCGCTGTGCATAGTACCATTTTCACTTCAAATTTCATACGACATTGGACATTTCCGTCGCATAACCCTATCAAGAACTTTGATGAAAGTGATTATTATTATTATTTTTTTTTAATAGCGTTACCCTAAACTCATTGTCCGCGAGTACCTGTGTCCATTCTTGTGCTTTCTAGGGTTTGTTTTGCTCCTTCGTAACTACGTCACTTCTCGTTTTGGCCTCGGTTATGCGGTGTTTTCGTAATGGCGGTTGATTGACCGGTGATGATTTGCTTTTTATTCTTATTTCCCATTTTTCTTCCGGTTGGCTAGTTCCGGAGCACGGGCAAGAGAAACAAGCATGCTTTGATGCTTTGATATGATCACTGACCTGTAACCACGTCGAACCGTACCGTCTGATGTACAGTAAAGGCACTTTTATTTCCCCCTTAACACTTCACTGTTCTTTAAATGCCCTATGCCCTCTTCTTACGATCGTCCTGTAAAAGCGTCACCGTAATCGTCGCTCCAGCATCACGGCACGGCTCCTCTGACCCACAGCTAAAGTTCACAGCTGAACCTTCACCGGATTACGCAACACCGTGACTCATCATGATGAACATTTCTGCCTGTATAAAGTGACCCAGCTGCTGAGAGGGCAAAATCCTGGTGTACCTTTCTAGAATCTATACGTGACTTTTTGTGTGCACAAGTGTGTATATATATATATATATATGTGTGTGTGTGTGTGTGAGCGTTTGCGAGGGTATGTTCGGTGCTTTACCTGGTATAGGAAAGAAAGAAAAGATTCGTAACGGGGTGACACAGAGCTCAGCAAAGGCATGGTCCACGCCTATGATGTCCACCAGGATCCGCTCAGAGATGTGCGGTGTCCAGAACACCACGAAACAGAGCTGCGTAAACAGACACGGCCAATAAAACCTTTTTTGACATTGTCTATCTTGAGAAACATTTTTTTTTTTTTTTCCAAACCACCGTAGGACAAACCTTTACTGGCAGGGCATAAAAGCTGCTGATGATTTTATATAGCTTTTATTGTCAGTGCGCTTGCCTTTGACTAAGTGCCGCGTGACTTTCCAGTCACATGATCCGGCTGTCCCATGACAACAGCACGCACCGGAAAGAAGATGAAATTTAAACGTAGTACCCTGAGCTGTTTTTTTCCTGGGATTTTTTTTCTTTTTTTAATTTCCATTCATTCGAAAACAGTAACCTCTCTATTCTAGACAGGGCTGCACTAGGAGGTCCAGTGATACTGGCCAGTAGCGTAGATGGGAGGGATTTCCGTTTCTGAAATATTTTATTGCACTCGTGGGCGTTCTAGTATAACACGCATACAGCACGGCTGATTACATATACGTCAAATAACATGTTTTGTACGGTAATTGCACTATAATGAAGATCCTAAAAGGTCAACTGAGCCATCGCTACAATTTCATATTTAACATAAATTATGGTGGTTTTTTTTTTCAATCCCATTTTATTGACTAAGGTGAGAAACAGGATTAGCCGCCATCATTGATCGCCCTGTTTCTGTTTCTGTTATGGTTAATAAACTTAACCAGAAACCTTTCGAGTTTTACAGGACAAAATAGCTCATGATATCTCCTCCAAACCAGAAATGAATCCACGTGCATATACGATCTAAAAAAAAAAATAAAATAAAATCCACCACTAATGAAACCTTCTAAACCAACACCTGTGTGTCCATATGCCAGTACTGCCACTACTTTTTTTTGCAGACCATATGGCGTTTAATTCATTTTGAAGCCTTTAATAACCTGTAATAATAGCCTAACAAAGCTGATTGCATCTGACATTATCAATGAGCTAGATAAGACACGTCGTGCCATCTGACCGCCAAAACCAGAGACAGCGCAAACCAGCTCAGAGGAAGAGAGTACAGGTAATAAGGGAACAGATCTTTATCTTTACTGTATACACTTCCCTTGCTCAATCATGCAAGCCATTTGGGTCAGGATTTAAAATGACGCAAAACGTAAACGATCGGAAAATGTCTCAGCCTTTTGAGATATTATAATTCTGATTAATTAACGGGGTTCATGCTTCCTTGGGACAGACTGCAATCCAATCACTTGGATTCACTACAAGCGCCATGATCAGATCAGATCCTGATAGTGTGAATTAGAGCGAATCAGGCTACAGTTAGATCCGGTCCACTTATCTGATTGGACGAGAGGCGTCCCACGAATGCTTATATTTAGTATAACCGTACTGGGATGTTTCACCAGTTTGGAAAACCTTCTCTCGTCTGCGTTCGCCACGGAAAAATCACAATTCTAGCGACGCGCTGGTTTGTTCCACCATAACCGTTCCGACAGTAGAGGTAGCAGCATCATCATCGTCATCATCATACACAAATGAGACATCTTTCACGAACATAACTTCCGACTTAAAATATGAACGCCGACCAGATGAAAAGGAAGACGGGAAGACATTTTCACAAGGAAGCAAAAACAAACAAATCATTTGGCAAGATCTGTGTCCGGCGTGACACAGTTACTCGAAATACTCAAAGTTTTTTTGTTTGTTTGTTTGTTTATAGAACCGTTGTATAAATACAGCATCGCGCTCGAAATCATGCGGTTATGCTGCATATCCTGTGCACGCCTTGTGATTAGCTACGGCCGTGGTTAGCCGCGGCCATACCGATAGTCGGCATAAACGCACTCTTGTTCAGTGTGCTCTTGTTCAACTCTTGTGCGATATCGCTTAAATGTAGACTGTCATCCTTCCGGGCCCGTGACGTGTTGCGTTTCTGCCTGTGCTGAAGCAGAGTGAAACAGTCATGCAGGAGTGTATCATAGACATCAGTAGAAGATAACAATCATAGACGTCAGGAAGTCTTTCCCTAAATAGGCCCTATCCTAATTCCAGCCTCCTCTTCTTTTGTTTATCCGTAAATATTACATGCTGTCAAATGGCAGTGGAGCGCCATAGACATGCTGGTGCCTTTAAAAGCGGTAGAGGTGGACTGGACTGGACTGGACTCACGCCAGGGCTGTAAAGAAAATGTTTATTAAAAGTTTAGGGTTCCACCGGCTCCATGGGTTAAAGAGCAGGCGCAGTGGGAGTATGACTAATAAACAATTTTTTTACTGTGCAATGTCATTTACGACGACGGCGTTTTGACTTTAATATCAGATTCGCAGAGGAGCAGGAACAAGGTTGAGCAGCAGGAGGAGACGAACGAGGGGGCGAAGCAGTACTTACCGTGATCGACAGTGCCAAACAGACGAACGTGAAACGCTTGATGTGCGACTTGGTGACCGTCGTACCACAGTTTGCCAACTTATTGCTCGGGTTGTTCTAGGAGAGTTGAAAGAAAGAAAGTGTAAGAAATATTACTACACAGGCTCAAGTCTTGATACGAACCTTGGTTTTAACATGATCGTTTAGTTTTTTCTCTCGCCCGTGGCGTTACTGCGTGCGCGTTTGCTGAGGCAGCATGACACAGACACAGTAAATCGCTCAAGCAGGAAAAAAGCACAAAGATCAGTGGAATATGACAGTCATGAACGTCAGGGTGTCTTTCCCAAAATGAGCCTCTATCCTAATTCCTCCGCCTTCTCTGTTTTGTTAATCTGTAAATATTACACGCTTTCAAATGGCAGTGGCGCACCGTAGACATGCTGGTGCCTACAAAGAGCAGTAGAGGTGGAGGCTGGGAAAATTACCCTTCACGTACAAGTCCTCTAGGTAAACAGGTGTTTTTTTTGGACGTGGATCTTATCATCGGAATGAATTTCTCCACCTACTCAAATGCTAAACTGGTGCTTTCGTCCGGGACGCTTATGCACGCAGAGCTCACCGGGTTACACCGAGGACATAAAACAGCATGGTAGCGACTAACGAGTATTGTACTTAGCCAGTAGGTCTAATTTGCATGATTATACATCTTTTCTGTTTTCCTTTTTTTTTTTGTTTTTAACCCTCGGGAAATAGTAAAGTCTTACCTTGTCGAAAGCAGGGTAGATAACACGGAGTTCAGTCAGCCACCCGTACGGCATGTGACCCACAGGATATGTGGCTGTCAGAACTGCAACTGCCTGGAAATAAATGCATACGAAGAATGATCAAGATGTCTGATAATGCCACAGTAAGCCATAATTTGTCAAACAAACAAATGTCTGATTTCAGAAATCAGAAATGCGCGTGCCCCACAGTGGCCTTGGTTTTCCGTTATGAAAGTGAACCATATCCCCCTTTTCTAAGCCCTACATTTTTTTTTCTTTGCTAGTTACTTTACAATTACGGCATCTGTAAATAACAACGCTCGTTACTTTTGACACAGTAGCTCAAGTCCCCGATGTTACACGGTAATTACGAAGCTGTAACAGAGCTTCGGCTTTTATAATGCGTCACAATCGCGACGGCACTCGAGAAAACAAGTCATAGAAAAACCATCGATGTAAAATGAGAAGTCTGATCAACGTTATGTTTGCCTCTAAACTCACACACACACACACGATTGTAAATTCTATTAATTAACCTTCATAAAAAAACCCAACAACAACATGCAAACCGATAAAATGCACGTGTTAGTAAAACATATAATTTCTATGGAAGCCTGTTTCCGCCACAAAAAAAAAAAGCTATCCATAACTCAAAATTTCAAGTTATTTTCTCGAAATTTCGAGTTTATAAGTCGAAATTTCAAGTTATTTTCTCGAAATTTCAACTAATAAACTCAAAATTTCGAGAAAATAACTCGAAATTTCGAGTTAGATCTGCCAATCCGGAACCTACATGAATGACAATTCCTGATAGTAACGCCATGTGACTCAACGCAAGGATTTCATAATTTGTGAAACCACGCTGAAAATACTCAGCGATGTGTGCGTTCATGACCGGTATCTGTAGTACTGGTAGCTTAGCTGTAGCATTGGTAGCTGAGGCCTTCATCTTCCGGGTAACAAGAAAATGATGTCATTCACGTAGGTTCCTGATTGGCAGATCTAAAAAAAAAAAAAAAAAGCTATCCATAACTCAAAATTTCAAGTAATTTTCGAGTTTATAAGTCGAAATTTTTAGTTATTTTCTCAAAATTTCGAGTTTATAACTCAAAATTTCGACTTATAAACTTGGAGTTTCGAGTTATGGATAGCTTTTTTTTTAAGTGTCGGAAACAGGCTTCCATACGTTCCTATTCCACTTTACTTTTTTTTTTTTTTTTTAAAGGCAGTCGGTTTGCTTGCTTTTTTTTTTTTTTTTAAATTAAGGTTAACTAATTAGAGCATTTAAAGCTAGAGTCTCCCTGTGCCTTCTGAAATACTGCGTAAATCTCGAAGACTGTATGGAAGCTGAACCAGTCTGGAGGTGTGAAGATGAATGAATGAAATGAAAAAAAAAAAAAAAAAAAAAAAAAAGAGCTTTGGTAAGCAGCAGCCCTTAGCTTTTCAAACCCGATCACAAAAACAGAGTAAACAAATTCCACTGACAGTTTCGCTTTTCATCAGTTTCACATTTCGGCATATCTGAGCGATCAGACTCGGCTCGGTCAATGTCCACTGGGGCATTTTAGTAACCTGATAAAAATAAAAAATAAAAAAATGCTAGATTTACACTTATATGATCAAAACATATATATCAATAGCAATTATTATAGGACATAGAAAAGTAGAGCAGTGTAAGCGCAACTGCGCACCAGAGACCTTGTACCAATAAATAAATAAGTAAACAAACAGATAGATAAATAAATAAATAAATAGATAAATATATAAAGTGGGATTTCTTGTTAGAATGCTATGGGTAGATGTGAATTGAACGTTCTGATGTGGCTCTTTGTCAGCTCAATAGTTGAGTTTTTATTATTATTATTATTATTATTATTATCATTATTATTATTGGACGTGATATCCAAAGACCTTTGAGTTGTTTTTTTTTTTTGGTTATTAAAATAATTTAATATCATTAAAATTCATGCTAGTTTTTTCATTTTGGTAGTTGGCTGTTTACCATCTAAGACGGAATCTCGGAAAGTCTTATGAATAATGCTTTAACTACACGTGACTACAGCTAAATCTGAATTATTTGAGTTTTACAATTCCTAAAAAAAAAAAAAAAAAGAAAAAAGAAAAACCCAGTACCTGCAAATGCAGTAATAACACAGCAAGGAGAGACACAAAGATACACATACAGCAAAATACCTGCGGGTTGGAAAAGTATTTCATTTTCTACCTCATTATCACCTTAAAAGCATAATGAAAAGCATAAAACCTCCAGCACTGCCTTTTTATTACTAGCAAAGTTGGACAAAAGCGCCTCTAACTCGGCTTCGTTGGAACGCATTTTTTTCCCCTGCTCTCTATTCAGAGAGATATATATTTCCTTGCATGATGGACATCTTTTTAATTTCCTCTGATGTTCCTTGGATCTTAGATCACAGTATCATCGAATGCTTTCTTTTATTCTGGCTAATTAGTGCAACGCCTATGAAAATTAGGGCGTGTTTCATATCGCGCATGAAGGTAGACTGGAGTGTATCGTGTACATCTGACTAACGGACAGGAGCTTGCGTCCATGCAGTCGAAGGCAATTCTTTGCTCGTCGAGCGCAGTTTATTGGGGTGATATTCGCCGAGCGCGTGTACACATGAGTGTGTGACCTCCCTGACCTCAGTGGCTGCAGAGGTGCCTTTCAGGTCACGGGAAACAAACAGGTTGACGATGGGTCTGCTGATCCGCTGTGTGGCTAAGATGAGCGCCAGGGGCCACCAGAAATTTAGCATCTTTTTAATAGTGGCATCTCCCTACAACACACACACACACACACGCACGCACATGCACACGCACACACACACACACACACACGGAACAAATGTAAATAAAGATTAGAGGAACACATTAAGGGAAGTTGAAACTGACATTTGCGTCACTGTGCTTAATAAAATCACATGCAGTGTAGCCGCTGCAATTACACATTTACACAATTTATTACACAATGTAGCCGCTGCAATTACACATTTACATAATATTAGGCTTGCAGCTAAAATATATATATGTGCTGTCTATCCTTAACGCTTAACGTCCACACCGTAAGTACCCCCAGAGAGTTGCAGAATTACACCATATATTTGACAAATACTAATGTCAAGAGGTACACACCCCGACTTCAGGCCCGCTTGACTCCGGGATGTTGTCATGAATGTTTCGGTAGTAGGCAAGTCCCACGATGGTGAAACGCACCAGAGCTCCCATGTACAGAGACAAGATGGGAATCAACATCGGCTCCACGCACTCCAGATGACTGTGCAGCAAGATAGCCACAAAAACAATCTGGAGAGGGCAAGAAAAGAAAGAAAGAAAGAAGGAGCTCGGCGGTTAACGCGGCTTGTGTGCAATAAACCCACGAGCCATAAAACAATTAATGAATGAAGTCAAACCGCTGGCGAATAAATAAATAAATAAATAATACTGCAATCAGAATGACTGAATTCGCTCTTAGTGGGTGTAGGTGACATGGAATGACATATTTTACCTGTGCTACGACATCAGAGATAGAGGCACAGCCAACCAGGAAACTGTGCTTGTGCTTTAGTAGGATTCCAGCATGGGTCCAGGCCTGGAAATTCACACACGCGCACACACACACACACACACACACACACACACACACACACACATAAGAACACAAGACATGGTCTATTACCTTTGCAGGCTGCTGCAAAATATCCCTATGGACACTGTGCCATTTGGAAGTTATACAAAGTGTACAGCATGGACACCAACAGGGGGATGCCAATGGTCATTCAGATCAGAACAGGAGGTGAAAATTGGCATCGAGAGCGAAAATACATCTCCGCACGCACTCACATGCTCCCCTTGCCACACACACACACACACACACACGCATATACACACTCCATCTGTCCTGCAAAAATTGCAAGCCAGTATTGGTGGTCTGTGGCAGGAATGCCAGCAATGTGAGAACTGCCTGTGTTCGACCAGAAATGGAGGAAGGAGAGTGAAGTTGCTCACCATGGCATCCAGCAATGGAAACGCGGCCAGGTAGAGAAAAGCCTTCCTGGTCTTTCTGCCCACCGAGTCGTCCACATGATGCAGCTTGTTAATGATGTAGTAGCCGAGGTCTGTATAGGCTGGACATGGAATAAAACAACATCAGTCTGCGATCTCCAAAATATACAGTCCAAATGCATACAGAAATATATTATGTTCAGAAGAACGACCACGTTATTATTAATAGTGCGGTACGTGGACACCTGACCGTCACAACCCAGGTGCACCCATTGAACGTCCCTTTCTAAAAAACATGGGCATTAATAGGAAGTCAGTCCCTCCTTTCCTGTTACATAATAAACCTTTACTCTTTTGGAAAGGCTGTGGGGATTTGCTCATTCAGCCACAAGAGCATTAGTAAGATCGGGCACTGATGTTGGGGGGAGAAAAAAAAAAGGCCCGGTGCACAGTTGGGTGTTCCAGTTCATCCCAAAGGTGCTCAGTGGAGCTGAGGTCAGGGCTCTGTGCCGGACACACAAGTATTTCCACATCAACCTCGCCAAACCCTAATCTTCACCGAGCTCACGGGAACGTTGTCATTGCCGGAACAGGTTTGGGCCTGTGAGTTCCACTGCCTGGGAAACGGTCATGACTCAGAATGCAAAGTCATCCTAGACAATTGTGTGTGTGTATGCAAGTAATTGGGAACAGTTTGAGGAACACCAAAATATGGGTGTGACGGTCAGGTGTCCACTTACTTTTGGCCATATAGTGTAGATACCGTTCGAGTGGTGACAATATCAGCGTGTCTCTATTCTTCTTTTCTTATAACTGTCTCTATGACAATTAAGAATTCATGATGCATAATACAATGCCAGTCAGTTGCTCTTTCAAGCTCTGCTTGAAACACACACACACATACACACATACACACACACACACACACACACACGCACACACACACACACACACA
Organism: Synodontis membranacea; assembly: GCA_025674565.1. Lineage (NCBI taxonomy): Eukaryota > Metazoa > Chordata > Actinopteri > Siluriformes > Mochokidae > Synodontis > Synodontis membranacea. Next base: position 21,520,334 of record JAOVYU010000051.1, read on the forward strand.
CACACACATACACACACACACTGTGCACATACACACTGTAGGGCCCCAGTTCTCTCTCTCTCTCTCTCTCTCTCTCTCTCTCTCTCTCTCTCTCACCCAGTCCTCTTCCTGATTTTATCCTCTTAGTGCTCTTTTTTTTCCCTGCATCTCCTACTCTCTGTCTTTTCCATCAGCTAATCTCACACTATACTTTGCTCATTCAACAACCTGTCTCTAGTAGTAGTACTACTACCTGTCACTAAATGTAGTCATTTAACTAAAGAGTGCAAATTGCAATGGAAAAAGGAAAAAGTGCACAGGATCTGGACAACTAGACGGGGGCACACGGCTAAAGCTTTAACGACGTGGGCTGTCACCCTGTCATCATCGTATTATATTTTAGGAGGTAGATGCCATCTTAAGCCTCATAATAATTCGACCTAATTTTGGTCTCTGCATCACAAGCTAGTTGTAATTTGGTACATGGGCGAGACCGCTGAGCGTGGGAGGACAGTAGTGTTTTGCCCACTGTTTAACGACCGTCTCTAAATAATGCCGTTTTTTTTTTTCTTTCCATCTCTGCGTCTATTTCTGTAAACGTTAGTGCGGAATGGAATGACCCATCCGTGCAGGAGGAACACACTGAGTGCTTAAAAAGCTACCAGGAAGAAAACTCTCAGTGTCAACACAGTGGATGGACCCGCCATCGTGAACACGGTGTTCTTTTTTTTTTTCGCAGAGTCGTTATCACCCATGAGGTCTGTGTACATACCAGAATTACAACCCGGCGCACATCTGGCACCAAAGCTGAGGCCGAGGATATTTACGGCAGTAATGCCAAGAGGCTGAAATGTGTAAGCAATGGTCTCTAATCAAGAGACGTGTGTTCATGGAAACTCCAATTGTTTGGATTGCAATTAGGAGACGAGAAGAAAAAGATTTTCAGAGGAACAGTGTAAAGAGTGCAATACTGTGAATGAAAAGATATCCCAGTAAGACGTATATTTGTTACACTGGGGAAACTCACCAGTGACTATGATGAAAATGGGGCAAAAATGACTTGGTGCTTGGCCCAAAAATGTGTTTATACTAAAACACAAAAAATGATCTTATGCATACAGAAAATGGAACCAGTTTTTCCAGCATGGTTGCAAAAATGGCTGTAGGCTATAAATTAAGGTAGGTGCAAATATAGACGTAGTTTCCCTAGTCACTTCTGTTCCATTTAGTTCATATATATATATGAACTGAAATGCAAAACAAAAATCAATAAATAACAGCGGCTTTTACACAAGCAGTACGTCAATGTCGTTCAGTAGAGTCCGAATGGGATCTTTCGAACCTTTTCCATTTTCACTTTTGGCGGTAGCCAGAGAAACACGTACTGTAAAACCCGTAGCTTTCTACAACATACACTACCGGTCAAAAGTTTTGGAACACTGACACCTAGACTTTCTTCTGTAGTTAAGACCTACGTTCTTAAGTGTTATGATGGTCCGTCTCTCTTCCATTGTTGATTGCCTTTTTCTCGCCATTTTTATAGCAATGCACTACTTTGTGCAGATACAATACTGTCCAACTGATGCTCACGAGGGTTTGGTACCACATTGTGTTCCAACACTGCTTTTATGCAGACAGAGGGGGTTGTAAGTGATCCAGAAAAGTCAGAACACCTGTGGGAATTAGTAGCACCAGCTTTCGAGGCTTGATCAACCTTTTTGTATAGTTCTGAACATGTACATTATTTTTCAACCTCTGGGAGTTCACCACTTACCTTTGTACCATTTCAAGCTATTTGTTGGACTTGAACGACTTGACTTGAATTGCAATAAATAACTGGAAAGAATTGGGGTGTTCTAAAACTTTTGACCGGTAGTATGTATAGGCGGGAAAAAAAATGGACTTTCCCCTGTGCTGTTTTGTCTTGTGTTCGTCAGCCAACAATCAAATTAAGACATTCTTCTTTATGATGCACCTTTATACACGATCCCAATAGAAACACTTTTTTTTTTTTTTTGGATGACTTTTACTTGTCAGATTGAATTCTGGGACTAACCTATCAGTGTGTGGAAGATGATGGCTATAGTTCCGGCGGCGACCATGCACAAGACGGCTTTGTTGCGGTCGCGTTTGCTGTTGACGAACACCAACCCCACATTCTTGAAATCGCTCATAGGCCCAGTGAAGAACTTCATCAGGGAATAAGCCAGACCGTAGCTGGCCAGCATTTCCACCGCATCCTCTTTGACTGTCGCGATCCCTCTGTTTAAAGCCTACAAGAAACACAAGAACAAACCCAAATCAATTCATCGGTCCCACCACCTGTGCTTGGTCGATTCTTTTTTTTTTTCCTTTTTTTTATAGCTGGCAAAACAAAACACAGCCACTTCATTCATTGTGAGCGGGTGCTCTGCTCTGAAGTACTGCGCAACGCCCTGTTTCGATGTTATAAAAAAGATTTGTACTCGGCCATATAAAAGAGGGCTTACGATATAATCCACTACATGAGTATCAGTCAACACTGTCATTCACAGATGTCTGAACGAGAACTTAATCTTTAAATTGCTATCAAGGTTACTGAACAAGATCCGGTTACCAAAAGACACGAAACTTCCGAAGCTCCAAGCAAATCTGAATTTAGATTATGACTGCCGTTCAAGTGTTGTTGGCATGAAGGGTTGGAGATTAAGAATAAATCATCTGCTTTTAGACACACAGCTGGATTTTTGCGAAAGACCTCTTGACCGGTAGCATCATAGTTGACATCTACCCCATGTGCACAATCCTTCTCTGCAAGAATCTGCAGATCACCCTTAGACTTCTTCAGGAGAGAAGTGTAGTCAAAAATTAGGTAACGGTTAAAAGTCCAATGTGCTGAAACAGAAAAGGATGTGTTGAGTCAGCTGATGGAAAAATGCTGATGGTGACGTACTCATAACCCCCACCGTCTGGAAACCTTCCTCTTTCCTCACGATCACGACTTTCTTTTTTTATGCGCCCCGCAATTATCACATGCCATTTCTCCAACTTCAAATTACGCTTAACTGGCTCATGTAAGGGCTTCATACGTGTCTGCTTTTAGACCACGGTACTGTTGAACTCTCGTGCCTGAAGGTGTGGGTTAATTTTCCGGAACAGCAGCTCTGAGTAGCTCCGGACGTCATTTAAATTAGTGCTCTCCTTCTAATATGTTAATATGTTCATTCTGAGGAACCTGTATGTCGGATGTTCCACAATACAAACCTAATAATATTAAACAGATTTCTAAAAATGTATGGTCATTTAAGCGATGTACAATTGTTGACATTTATTTAACCCTTTGTGGTCGAATTCTCAGGCGTCAGCGCAACATGGCCGGACAGTCACTAAGTTTTCCACCGCGGGAAAAACGGAAAACTTTTTTTTTGCACTTTGCAGTTCGTAGCATGACAAGCTGTGTCTTTTTTTTGTCATATTCACTTCAAAGTGAAAGAAAAGACAGACTAATCTAACTAGTATAAATAACTATAGTAGAAAAATTAGGAAAACATTTTCACTTTGTATTGGATCCTACCCCACCTCCCCGGCATGGATTATTTTCCAGCATTGTATTTTATTCCTTACGTATAAATAAGGCTTATCTACACCTCCAGGTCAATGCTTTATTTATTAATTAATTTATTTATTTATGCATTTCAGGTTCTTTCCATGAGAATTGTAGCCTAACGGCAATCCAGTCTTACTTTTTGCCGGCTTGCTCTCTGGTAAAGGTGACCTACTTGAGGGACAGATGGTAGAATCCCCTTAAGTCCTTGAGATCATGCCCCTCCCATTCCTTCCTTCATGTCACCGATGCAGGAAAAGAGCAGAGATATTGTACGAATATCAACGTCCACTTCCAAACTTCTACAAAGACACACACACACAGGTACTGTACTGTGCGTTCTTAAACCCGAGGACACACTGATTACGTAGCAGAATGAAACAGTGGCTCAGTTCTGTCATGTTTCACCAAGCCACAGCATAAAACTTAAAGTCGGAGAGAAAAGCAAACAGAAGTGGACTTGAAGAAGCTTGTGCGTCATCTAATTACACCTGTTAGCATGGTGCATAGGTTTGTGGTCTTTCGGAATAAATTTTATTCATGATTGTCCTAAAATAGCACACGGAGTTAATCTTCAGAGTAATCGCTGTAAGATTCTGCCATTTGTTGGGCAAAGAGTGAATACCGTCACGAAAGAAGGATTTGGGTTTTGAGGAACTGAACTCATCTGCGCGATTTCGTATCTCCTTGACTTTGTTGAAATGTCGGTCTGAGAATGTGTACGCTGCAGTGACATAAATAAGTGGAAATCCGATGAAGCTCTGTCCAGTGAGTAGGTTGGATGCAAGAGTTAAACTTCCCATCCAAGGCTTAAAATCTTTCGTCTTTTGTCGCTTTTGGAACATGATTGATCGACTGATCACTGCAACGTTCTCGAAATGAAGCTGGTAATAAAGACGTAACGAACCTGTGATTGCAGGTGTTAAGGCACTGAGTGATATTTCTCTCCGAGAGTGGACATGGATCCCATCTACCAACTTTCAGGATCTTTCCCTTCGCTTTCAGATAACTTAGAAGAGCAGAATGATTGATAGTCAAACTTCTTGCCAGCTCCTCGGTCGATCGTGTCGAATCTTCGTCCAGCAGTTTCTGCGGCCACTCGTCTTCCATTTCCTTTAGTCGCTGAATCTTCCACTCCTTGTCTTATCATCTAGTTTAAATTCACCTTTTTGAAACCACAGAGTTTTTTTTTTTCCACTATTGAATAAAGAATAGAAGACAATGACGAATATGAATCATGCTGGGCTTCATGCTTGATTGATAAACTAAATAAATTATCTGCTTTACAGATCTGCGTTACAGCTTAAAATACTGCGTGAAGACTTTCAAACGTTATCTTTATACTACCTCTTTTTTTGACTTTGAAAACTAAAGTGTTCAGTTTGGGGAACACAAAAAGGCAGGCTACATTTCCATTACAAGCCAAATTGTTCAATTCAGAATTTGACTGGATCTGCCTTTCCTGCCTGCTCACAATCATAACTGCAAGTGACCTGTATCTAACTCTAATGTGAGCACATCTGTCCTCTGAAACGGCACACATGTGCACGTTGATATGTTTATGCACGAATGCCATATTTGCAAGGCGACTCACGGAATTAAAACTGAAAAAAAAACCCTAAATGGACATGCTAGTATATGCACATATATGCATCACATTTTGCTCTGGAGGATGGCAAACGATTTGTTGGCTGTACATGATCAAGGCGAAAAAAAAAGTCAGATAGCCAGCTTTTGCCGTTTTTGCAGCTACTGCACCAAGAGAAGTGCAGGTACGAGAAAGGGGCCACATGAATTCTGATCTGTTCTCGTTCAGGTCTCATGGCCATGAATTGGATACGTATCTGATCCAGCGCCACACATGAAGGGGACTCAAATCCGATTTGAAAAAGATTGGGTTTCTGTGTTCACACAGCCCCGAAAAGATCAGATCTGTGTCACGTTAAATCTAATTTCCAAAGTCACTTCAGCCGGGTGATGTGAAAGTAGCGTAAAAGACACCGCGGCTCATTCGGCTGATCCAACAAGCTCTCTAACAAGCGGAAATGACAGTGCAGATGCCTCTTAATAATTCATCTGAGGCTCCAGCTCTCACCACTCCTTATCATCCAAATTCTTCTGTTGCCACGTGTGTGTCACCATTTCATTTTCTAAACGCCTTACAGCGGTGTTCGGAAAGATAACACGTCAGTTAATGATGGTGGTCTGACAACCGAGACTCCCCGATACGTTCCTTGTCTATGTTGCCACAGAAGATGAAAAAGCACTCGGATACAAGCCGGAACATGAATATTACAAATTCTACAATGTATTGAGGTTGCCGTTAGCAGCTGTGATATTTCCGCAAAACTTTAGATGACTCGTTTTCCAAATACAGAGATTTTACCCTATTGTAAGCCAAAAGAGTGAGGATATCAGTCACACCCTTACACACAATGCAAATACGAAGCAATTTACGACTTTTCCATGTATTTTTTTTTTATCTCTTATTTACCGACGATTGTTGCCATGCCGTTACATTTATAATTTCAGGCCACCATTACTCTTTCGTTTCGCAAGCTTTTGTGATGTTCTGTTGTTCGGAAAAACTCCAAACTGTGGTCTAATTGCCCGAGAAAATTCAGAGACGAGGGTGGCGTAATTCACTAAATAGCTTTAAAATCATCCAATTACACTGAAAGGCATTAGAAAGAGCTGAGTCAGGCTGGGATGAAAACTAGGCTAGGGAGGTTAGTAAGTCAGAAAGAGAATTAAGGGAATGTTAGTTATCCATTACATCAACATTCATAAACCATTTACAGTGCACTCGTATACCTTCGCTTCCATCTGAAATCTAACTCACGCCATGACGGTCTCGCCAAGTGAGTCATAACGTGGATAAAGACGGCCACTAAATTTGTGCTTGTGTTGGTTCTTGAATATGTCGCCACATTTCAATAACGTGCGCTTTTTTCCCCCCCAGGATGTTTTACTTCTCTAAGACAATAGTGAAGACAGCGGGTATGTGCTGCTCAAATAAGAACTTTGTTGGTGGTAGTTGAAGCCCGAGGAGACGGACACATCTCCGCAAGATACACAACTAATAACTGTTTTCTCTGACTAGCCACACACAGAAACGCAAACGTGGAGTTCTGGTGTTCGTCATGGCGCAGGTACACACGCTGGGGTTTTCCTACAAAAGAGTCTCCAGCCGTGTGAATCACTTAGGAACGTAGTCACGTTGTTAATCTTGAGAAAATGGCTCGACGTATTTGATTCATATACGATTAAGACACGCAAGAATAAGTAGGGAATAAAACATCCACCGTTACAGGAAAATATTCCAAGACGTGGCGGCACGATGGTTATTTTATTCTCCTTACGCCACAGTGACGTGTCAATGATTACTAGTTTTAATTTCTTAAAAAAAAACCCATCATACTTTTACAACTATTTTCCCTTACGCTTAATGTCAAGTTCGTTTCTGTTATTAAATATATTATAGCCGAAAAATACAGTCACAGTCACGTCCTGACCAGCCTTTCCTTTTCTTTTTGTCTTGAAGTTAATAAACTTTCATGTTACTTTTGATACAGAAAAGCATCAGTCTGCTGTCCGGAAGATTTTCCCGTTGCGTAAAGCTAACTGACCATTACAAAGCACTGACACCTGAGACACCTTCCGTGAAAGCACTGACACCTGAGACACCTTCCTTGAATGTTAAATAAACATCTCCTTACAAAAAGCGTCTCCTCTGAAACAACAATTATGATAATCGTTGTTTAAATATTTCTCTTTGTTAAATAATAACACATTTCTATCTATTTATTACCATACCAAGTGACTATGAATAAATGAAATATTATTTTCTATACTATAAACCTTCCTCTGTATTTCGATTCTGGACTTCTGTATTATTCTAGTAGTAAAACTGAACGATCTTCGAAATGGCACTGATGACAGATAAGAAATCAGTGCCGGATCTAATAACGATAACTTTATGTCAGTGCATAGATCCATGTTTTGTAATCGAATTGCGAGTTCTAAAGAAACCACTCAGCCTTCTTTTCTTTCAGTCCCGTCCTTTATCTAGGCTTACTTGTGAATCATTAGCATGATATTAAGTGATATTTGCATTATATTGCTAATGGAAACGGCAGTGAAATCTACATCGTGTCCCGAAAGTCTGGATCCAAAGGCATTTTTGTTCCCTGAACGGAGTTTCATTATCTTGTTTTTTTTTTTTTCCCGTAAGATATCTTCGGAACATAAGATCAGAATCCAGCGTGTACGCGGGTGTCACGGAGTCCAAGGCTGTCGACGTGAACATCTGTTGTAATGTCTGTACTCGAGTAAATGATTGCCTATGGATCAAGACTTCCAGGGAATCCTGCGTATGAAAATGTCGCATGCAGACTGCCTGGGCAGGTTCCAGAATGAGAAATGGTCCCGTCAGGGTGTCCGTGAATCACGCCAGTACTGATTAAACAAACGCAGCTCGACACACTGACTAACCCTACCTGATATGGATTCTGGAAATCCTGTACCAGTTTACGTACAGAACCCTGAGTGTGGTCCAGCTCGAGGTCACGACCTGCTCCAACGCACCCCCTGTGCAAAACAGTGCATTCATCTCACACTCCCATTCACACACTATTGTTCGGGCTGACAGAGGATTGCACCGGGTGACACACCGGGTGACACTCAGGCCATCATCTACGCGTGTTGTTTACCGTTTATCAGGCTTTTTTTTTTTTTTTTTTTTCAGGGACCCTGTCCAGAATTCACAAATCTATCCAGTTGGTTTCAATCTATACACTAGGCTCTTAATGGAGGTCGGGATGTAAAAAGTGCAGCTTGATATTTATTTATTTATTTATTTATTTATTTATTTTTCCCGATTTCCAAAGACACTGCACTAAACGTCTCCCTTATGCAGAGAGAGAGAGAGAGAGATCTGCCACAAATGCACGCACGGTGCTATAGGTGAATAATGCTGATCCTGATCCTGATCCTGCTCGAGGCAGATGGCTTGCAGATGGCCGCGATGAAATCCGTTCTAGCTGTAGCCTGATCAAGTGAAAAACAGATGGAAAGAAAGAAAGAAAGAAAAATGTCGCAGTGATGCATGTCGATGCACTAGACTTGCCTGTTCACCGAGGTCGATGGCGATGTTGGTGATGGCCAGCGGTACGAGGAACCGCACCAGAGGCCAGTAGTGCGCCAGAGCCGGGAGCGTCACCATGTCTCCGCGCGCATCTGCTCCACTCCTGAGAGCTAAAGAAGAGCGGCAAACAAGACGAGTGCGCTTTTCTAGCGGCGCTTCGGGCCCGTCCCTGGCCTCCCACACAACAACAAAAACAACAACAACAACAGCGAGGGCATCGTCAACAATGATGCGGCGCGTGGGAAAAGAGGAGGGTCGCCAGAAAATTCGGCTGACGGCTTCTCCATTGTTCATCCATCGGAGAAGAAGGAAGAGGAGGAGGAGAGGGAAACCAAAAAAATATATATATATAGATATATAAATGTGTGTGCACTTCAAAAGGGAGCGTCTCTCTCTCTCTCTCTCTCTCTCTCTCTCTCTCTCTATATATATATATATATCTCTCATTCAGGGTGTATCGCTATCACGACGTCCAATAGGAGGCTGGGAATGAAATCGTCGCTGCGGTAGATGTCATTCCCGGGTCCGTTGCCGTCCCTTTAACAGCACGTGGGGGCCCCGGCGCCTGGAAACCCCGCCCATCCCACACGTCACGTTCCGAGCGCGGAAAACGAACGGCTCTATTTTCCACACGCACACGCGAGCGCGCACACGTGCAGGGTTCTGATATACGCTTCCTAATGACCTGCCCCGTTGGCATAATAATTAACACCAGAACGTAAACCCTAAGCTTTAAGCTCAGTAATGAAAAGGAAACGTCTCGCCTCTCTCATTTTTTGTTTAAAAACAAAACAAAACAAAAAAACAAAGAAAAGAACCATGTGAGGACCATCGAATTGTGAGGACCGTTCAAGATCTGTCGGATTATACTATCCTCGTGAGGGAGGACATTTGGTGTGTGTGTGTGTGTGTGTGTTCCTGTCCAGAACACACACACACACACAAACACACACACCTAATGCACTAATGCACTGTTATATAAACACTACACTGTTGTCTAAATAGTGCTGTCTGTGGGAACCTGTGGCTATCATTAAACCATTGTGAACCTTTTATTCAAATAATTTATTGGTTGTATGTGATTAACTGTTTAAAGTACTTAAAAAAGTTAAACAAATCAAACAAGATGTGCTGTTGTAGGAAAGTAATAATAACAGCTGGTGTGGTGGATTAAGATGGCTACTACAGTAGGCTACTACCATCTTGAGGTTAATTATGTTATAATAACAGTACAGGTAGGTAAATATAGAGGGATCTAAAATACCACAGCAGTTTACCAAGGACTCCAGGTCAAACATGAGCAAGATCTCATTGCTACTTTCATTCATTTATAGGTGCATTTTACGTTTACAGGTTTTGGTAGACGCCCTTATCAGACCTACTTACAGAATTCTGTTGTGGAGTTAATACATCAAGAAAAGCACACAAACAGTGCCAATACCCCCCGACCCCCCCCCCCCCCCCATGATAGTGCTCATTTAAATACTACAGACACATTACACTTAACTTATACTAAACAATCTATACTGCGGTAAAGTTGGTTTGATATTTTGATATGATTTGACATTCGTTTGATATTCGCAGCGCTGCGTTAGGGACTGTCGCAATACTACTACAAGCTACGCAAAAAACCAAAAAAAACCAAAAAAAAACCCCCAGAAAAAAACGTGAGGACCATCGAATTGTGAGGACCGTTAGAACCCTAACCCTACAAAAATAATCAATTAAATATATTAATCTCTTCAACAATGTGACTTTGTGGTGTCAGACCAAGTCTAATACCTTCAGAGTAATATTCCTCACAAAAAAAATGGCATGTTTCTGGAAATATTACATTTGTTTATTTTTAACAATTTTTTACTACCAAATTGATCAATAAAATCTATTAATCTCTTCAACCATGTCACCTTGTGGTGTAGTCTAATAAATGCAGACTAATATTCCTCAGATACCACAAGACATGTTTTTGGAAATATTGTCTTTGTTTATTTTTTGCATTTTTTTTAAAAACCGAATTGATCAATAAAATCTATTTATCTCTTCAACCATGTCACCTTGTGGTGCAAAACCAAGTCTAATAAATGCAGACTAATATTCCTCAGATACCACAAGACATGTTTTTGGAAATATTGTCTTTGTTTATTTTTGGTCATTTTTCTAACTGAATTGAGCAATAAAATCTATTAATTTTTATTTTTGACTACTAGATTTTTCTGTCCATGTGGCAGCTGGATTGTGTTTTTACTAATGTAAATGTCCCCTGTTTGCCTACATATCACAATCATTTCATCCAACAAAAATCTGCACTCAGATTTTACAACCGTTACAACCGTTAACACCAGGCACATCAAACACTACAAAATTTGAAAATTCGATTTGAAATTTTGAAATTTGAATATTTCTAAGAAAAACTGCAACATTGCAACGTTACAATTTGACACATAGTTGCAGCTGACGGCGGCTGACATGAAAGTCGTTACCATAGAAACAGAATTACGCTCAGCGTACCACCAGAAGGATGTGACGTAATTTCCGAGCGGCTCAGCGCCTGTAAGAACGCTTCCGGGTTTTTGCGCCTCCGTGTGAGACTTCACTTCCCATGATGCACCGCGGACCCATGTGACCTCGAATCCCAGCTGATGAGGACCCGTTTTACTCTGGACTAATGAATAGACTCCATCAACGCTTTGATGTGTGTGTGCGGGTTATTGATGCTCTGTTGTCATGGTTGCGGCAGACTTTCATGCTAAGTGAATATTATGGGCTGTCTAGTATAGGGTCTGGAATTTCCATCTCTTGACTGTCATGTAGTGTAAGTGATGGATGATATAATCAGCCCCTTAAGGTGGAAAAAAAAAAGAAATAACAAACTAAAGTACATATTTCAGGGTGACATAATAATAATAATAATAATAATAAAAAGATCTGCGGAACAGTTACATTGATTCCTTCATTTAAATTTTTTTCTAACAGTGCCAAACCACATGGCAAAAAAAAAAAAAAAGAAAAACAGTTCCCTCAAACAACATCTGATTCAGTAATATCAAAAACTCAATGTTCTGCCAACACATTCGATCTCTTTATGCCACAGATTGCAACCTGGAACCATTTTTACAGTAAAACC
>JAOVYU010000051.1:21605218-21617321 GCA_025674565.1 Synodontis membranacea
AGAAGTACTGAAATAGTACACTTACAAGTACACTACTAGTACATTGATATCAGTATACTTAGGACATAAAGTATACTACTTTAGTTTACTTAATAAAATTAACTTTAAGTATACTATTTTTTTTTGTAAGGGAGCTCATTATTTCTGCTGGGCTTCTAACTTCTCCGAGCAGTCCGCGTCACAGAGCTTTGTGGAGGAGAGGCAGAATCTGCTTTTATATAAAGGAAGGTTGGTGTATAGATGTCACAGTGTTAAACGAAACATGCAGCCCTCATTTAGAGTCCATTTTCATTGACTGTAAACTGTTTTATTCACCGTGGGAGGTCCTCATTTATTCTAGTCGGTGTTTACATTCTACTTCAGGCCCGTGTTACTGAGGCATTACAACACCTGGCTGACCAGATAACTAACCTGGAGCAAAAACACCCAGACTCCCTTCTTATTGTCCTTGGGGACTTTAACAGGGCAAACCTCAGCCAAGAATTGCCAAAATACAAACAACACACTAAGTTTCCCACTAGGGACAAAAGCACACTGGACCACTGCTATACCACCTTAAAGGACGCCTATTGCTCTGTCTCCCATGCTGCTTTAGGACTCTCCATTCAATGTCTGGTTCATCTTCTCCCAACTTACAGTCAGAGCCTAAGATCTGCAAAGCCAGTGGTCAGGATTAATGAGGTAAAGCTGGAACTACAGGCCTGCTTTGACGACACTGATTGAAATGTTTTTGAGGCTGCAGTTACAGACTTGGATGATTTCACTGACACTGTGACATCTTACTATAAGATTATATATTTTGTCCTTTTTTATACCTTTATTCTTTACTTAATCATTTTTCTTTGTTGGATCATTCTCTTATTTCTGTAAAATGTAGGAGACCTCTTCTTCTGACTCAGAGCACTCTGACCTGTATAGGATAACATATAGTGTACACATGCTATGTTGCCAAACATTGTCCTTTTTAGGATGATATCTTCTGACTATGTCACTTTTGTCCTTGTTGATTTTCTTCTTGTTTTAATTCCTTTTGTTACGTTACCCAAGTACATATCTGTAACCTTGAATGATGTACTCCGAATCATGACCCTGTTTCTGTTTGCTCACACTCAGACAGAGAGAGAGAGAGAGAGAGAGAGAGAGAGAGAGAGACGGTTGCTGAGTCTGGTGGAGATTTGAACCTGAACCAAATTCCTTACACTTACATCAGCTTTTGTGAGGACATGTGTGCCAACTAAAACCTTCCATACATACAACAACAAACCCTGGTTTACAGCTAGACTCAGGCAGTTTTGTCAGGCTAAGGAGGGGACCTACTGTACCGAAGAGGGGACAGAATCATGTATAACCAGGCCAGAAACACTGACAAAGGAAATCAGATTAGCTAAGGGGTGATAAACTGATAAGCTGGAAAACAGGCTTTCAGCTAACGACCCTGCATCTGTGTGGAGAGGTCTGCTGGTCATGAACAACTACGGGAGACCATCACCCACTCTGTAGAGACCCATCAACTGGCCAACAACTTGAATGTGTTTTACTGCAGGTTTGACAATCACTCTCTCTAACCCCTCACCCTATCTGGTATATGCTAGGGTCCTGTTTGTGGTCTTCATTCATTTAACACCATCATCTTAGAAGTCCTCCACTCCAAACTCACCCAGCTCACTGTACCAGCTCCCATCTGTCGGTGGATCACAAATTTTCTGACAGACAGGAGGCAACAGTTGAGGCTGGGAAAAATCATATCCAGCACCCAGACAATAAGCATGGGCGCCCCCCAGGGATGTGTCCTCTCCACTATGGTCTTCTCCCTTTACACAAATGACTACACCTCAGGAGACCTGTCTGTCAACCTTCGGCCTTATCATGGAAGCTGAGGAGTCAGCATATAAACTGGAACTTGCACCGCTGGTAATTGGATACAGTCAAAACAACCTGAAGCTGAATACGTTCAAAAATGTGGCGATGACATTGGACTTCCGGAGAAGCCCCCCAGCTGCACCAGCTCAATAATTTCAACCTTCCTCAAGAGCTGTTGATGCAGTTCTACTCTGCAATAATCCAATCTATTCTGTGCACATCCATCATGGTCTAGTTTGGTTGGGCCACCAAACAGGACAAGAACAGACTATAACAGACAGTCAGAACAGCAGAAAAAATAATTGATGATGACCTTCCCTCCATTCAGGTCTTGTACATATCCAGAGTCAGGAAAAAGGCATTACACCCTGGACACAACCTGTTCCAATTCCTCCCCTCTGGTAGGTGCTACAGAGCACTGCATGCAAAAACTACCAGATGTGTGCACTGTTCCTTCCTTATGCAATAAAACTGTAACACTAAACAACCAATGCATCTACGTACAACTGAACCTAAGCATGCTATATATATGATGTACATACTGCATTTTATTTTACACATTTGTTCATTTTTCTCAAGTCCTTATATATATAAAAATATGTTGTATTTATTTCAACTCCCTTGCACTCTGGAAACCAATTATCCATTTTAAATTTACATATTTATACTAGCATCTTTGCACTCTGCACTACTGCACTATAGCCCACTGTTTTTGTTGTGTTTTGTGTCTTTTGTTGTCTTGTTTGCTGTATGTTTATTCCTGTCTTAAGTATATACTGTAGAGAACAATGGAATAAATAGAGTCCAATTCCTTCTATGTGTCCACATACTTGACCAATAAAGCTGATTCTTATTCTGATACTAATTAATATATGTAAATCTAAAACAAGGGGGCTTTATTTGCAGAAATGGAATTAATATTCACGTGTATGTTTTCCTTTAGTGTATAACTACCTGTAACTATGAACCATTGTGTTTTTGTAAGCTTTTATATGCCCTTTATATCTATAATGTAAAAACCTCTAGACAGCAGCTTTTGCAGTTTTTCTTTTACAAGTGGCAGTGTTAATTTGTGTGGAAGCCCCAAAAGGAGGAGAAGAAATAAAGACAAAGAAGAAGAAATAAAAGGAATCAGTATTTGCCACTGATAGCTAACATATTGAAGAATGGAGGATCACACTAACCGTATTATTTATCACTGAAAAAGCAAGGGAGTGTGAATGAAAGTACTTGGAAGTACCTACGGGCACCTGAAGGCCACAAAACACAATAATACACAATTGGAAAGGGAGGGGTAAAGGAGGGCATTCAGTTGGTTGAGTCCTACTTATTGGAAATTTAAGCATTGCAATGTATTGCCTCAGTGACACACATTTATAATTCTATTACTTTTGATCAAAAAAGAGTAAAAGAAAAGTGGAAAATGGGTACTGACATTAACTTAATTTTACCTGTATAGAATATTTAATAATAGCCACAGAAACAAATCAACTTTAGAGAAATGTAGATTTCTCAAAATGCAGAAATGCAGTATATAGATTTATATTTAATGAGCAAGAAATAGGTGACTGTGGCAAGGAGATATTGGAAAAGACAGCTTGAGAGGACCTCAAGAGGGCACTCATTCTCTTCTGGGTCACCAAATCAGATTCTTCTTTATGGTCACAGTCACTGGCATGTATCACATTACAGCATTATAACTGTAAAAATGGAAAAAAAGATAAAGAAAAGAAAATACCAAAATTGCTGCTTTTACCAATTAATGTTGATTATAGAAGCTGTTCTGGGAGTGACACTGGAGCAAACAGATCTCTCCATGACAAAAAGAAGTGGGCAACAGTGTGCATATCATCTCCAAAGTGACCAGATTATCCCAAAGAAAGATGATGAAGAAGCTCTCATCAAAAGTGGAAGCCAGAAACCTCTTCATGATGCTAGAAACCAGAAACCTCTTCATGATGCTAACTATCTTGAAGGGATTTTAAAGTGAGGACACAGTCTGATAATTATGATCAGAAGATACAAACACTGAAGGAAAGTCACTCAGGGGTTTATTACTGTGCCAGCTGGGACTACAGAAGTGACTCACAGTGACAGTAAACATTCACAGTGTGAACAGAAACTCTGATGCTACACAACCACAACGGAAACTCTACAGGAGTCTCTTAACTATATTTATTCAAACACTTATAACTCTTTACTGTCACCAAACATGTATAAAGGTAGAGCCAAATTCCTTTCCTTCCATCCATCCATCCATCCATCGCACTATACATTTGAATAAATTGGCTTTACTTTGAAAAAGTGAGGAAACCTATTGCCTCAAAATTTCTAAGTAATGTAACTGATTAATATTGTTTTAAAACTTGAAACTGTTAACTGCAGACTACTTATAGTTGCTAACATTAACCCAAATCTTTTTAAGCAACTAATAAAACTAGTTTTGACAACTACACTCAGAGTATCCATAAAACATCATAAAGAAACCGATTGCCATGCAATTACCAATTTCATGGCATATTCCCATTCACCTGACAGGATTTGAATTATTGTGCTCCCAATCATAGGGCAAATGCTTTTCTGTTTCACTACTCCAGAATAATGTTTGATGACAAACACAGTTTTTATTTTATAAAAAAAACAAAAAAGCAAAAAACAAATAAAAAAAGACTTTTGTACTCATACTTTTACTCTTATTACATTTGATTCACTTGATTTTCATTCATGGTGTCATTTCATAAGTTAATGAAAGGTAATTTTAGCAGGTAAATAACTTTTAAGTACTTGGTTAATGCTGACTGACAAGGTGTCCAGGCAAATGACATCATTACGTTATAAAGGAAAGACTCATCTAGGATTACAAAAGTGCAATAAATAGTGCACAGATGAGACCATTTATTTTTCATACAGTATATGCTGTTCTCTTGAACATTTTTGAACAGTTTTTGTTTTTATTGCTATGTTGGCACAGTAAAAAAACAGACTTTTGTACTCATAATAAGAGTAATTATTACATTTGATTCATATGATTTTCCTTCATCGTGTCATTTCATGTACAGTAAATGAACGGTAATTTAAGCAGGTAAATAACTTGCAGCATGCAATCAACAGACTTGTTGGTTTGTTCCTTCATTGTTTTGTCCTTTGCAGAGTGACGTGTAAGTGGAGAATAGAGTGTTTAAGCAGGGATTACTGAACATTAGTTTATCAACTTGAGATACCAATAAGTTGCTTTTACTAAATTAAACTAAGGTAAACATAACAGGTAGGAAAGAGTTAAATTAACTTTTTTTGCATGAGCGCATCTATACTGCTTATCCACTAAGATAATCCCATCTGAATTGGGCTGAGAAGTGGAGGTTCACCCTGGGCAGTTTGCCAATCTATTGCAGGGCTAACACAGAGATGAACAGCCATTCACACTCACATTCACATCTACTGGCAATTTAGAGTTGCCAGTTGACCTAATCTACACCGGTGCATAGACAAGAACATGCAA
The DNA here is from genome assembly GCA_025674565.1 of Synodontis membranacea. Taxonomy (NCBI): domain Eukaryota; kingdom Metazoa; phylum Chordata; class Actinopteri; order Siluriformes; family Mochokidae; genus Synodontis; species Synodontis membranacea. Next base: position 21,610,578 of record JAOVYU010000051.1, read on the forward strand.
ACTCTGCACAGAAAAGCCTCAGTCAGCCGGCAAGTTCTTCCTATTCCTAGAACTAGTAGAATCAAGATTTCTTATAATAAAATGTTTTGCATTATTGTTAGCATTGTTTGTTTTTTAGTAAAAAGATAAAAACCTAATACACCAAACTTGGCTTAATTTAAGGTATCCAATCCCCACCCCAGGAAATGCCATCATTATTGTATAATGGAAAGACACATGTTCTAATCTAATATTACTACAATGACTGGTGCAATAAAGAGTGCTGAACTGAAAGCCATATATTCAAACACTGAAAACTTTTCTAAATGTTACATCCTACACAACAGGACAAGTAGTTTAAGTGACCAATGTGATTCATAGAGAGGGCAGAAACAAATGCTTTGGGCCAGGATGCATTGACACACAACTGGTTGTGTTTATCATTCAAACACTGATGGTTCTTCAAAAATGTATTTCTTCTTAAAATAAATAATCAGGCCCCTAACATGCACTAAAATGCATTTTCTATTTACAAGCAGCAGTGGTGTAGTCCGGTCTGAAGTAGCCCCTGGTCACCACTGCTCCCTACAAGAAACCCTACGTTCTCTTTATTTACTGTCTACAAACATGTAATCTACGGTATATAATCACAGTGTGCTAGGAATGTAGCATAATAGATGATCCATGAATCTAAGTGTGTCAGTTTGCAACAAATTAATATATGATATAAAAGGAAAGAATGGTCAAGAAGTGTTAAATTCTAAATTACATGAATAATTGTATTAAACACCAGCGTGACACATTGTCTTGCATTATTGGTAGTGTTGTTCTTTTTCTTTCAATAATTAGAAAATAACAAATACACCAAGTCTGGGTTAATGCTGGATGTTAGGGTGGCCAATCTCCGCCCCAGGAAATGACATCATTACTTTAAAAAGAAAAGACTTGTTCAAATAGGTGTTAATGCAGAAACAGGTGTAATAAAGAGTGCTGAACTGAGAGCAAACTTTATTTTACAACCAAATCAATATGTTTCTATGCATATATGCTGTTTTCTTCTCTTTTGTCACAGGTAAGTATCATAGCAAAGCAATAAAAATGTTTTAAACCAGAGTTGCTGTTTTACAAATTAATGTTTTTACAGAAGCCATTCTGGGAGTGACACTGCACCAAAAAGATCTCTCCATGACTAAAAATGAGGGGAAAAGTGTGATTATCAGCTGCAGTGTGACTGATTTATCCAGAGATTATGTTCACTGGTACCAGACGAAAGACGGTGAAGCTCTCAGAAGGATCCTCTATGTCAAAAAAGGAAGCGCACTTATTCCTGATAATAACCATCCAGAAGCAGCAGATTTCGATGTGAAGATACAGTCTGATAATTATGATCTGAAGATTGCAAACCTGAAGAAAAGTCACTCAGCAGTTTATTACTGTGCCAGCTGGGACGTAAGCTCCCACAGTGACAGTTAATATTCACAATGTGTACAAAAACCCAGATGGTGCACAACCACAGCAGGAAATGATATAAATTGTGAAAATGTGAATTTTACTTGTATAGCATATTTAATAATAGTCGCAGAAACAAATCAACTTTAGAGAAATGTAGATTTCTTAAAAATGTAGAAAATGTAGTATGTAGATTTAAATACGATGAGCAAGAAAGAGGTGACTGCGGCAAGGAAAAACTGAAAAAGAAAGTCCGAGAGGACCTCAGGAGGGCACTCAAAATCACAAGCAATGCTGAATCAGCCAAGGGAGTTTTAGAAGTTAAATATTCCACATATTCCCAGATCTACTTAAGTAAAATAGATAATATTGTCTTGCATTATTGCTAGTACTGTTAAATAATAAGGAAATGCATGTATCTTATAAGAAAATACACCAAATATTGGTTAATGCTGACTGACAAGGTGGCCAGGCCCCACCTCAGGAAATGACATAATTACTTCATAAAGGAATGACTCGTCTAGGATTAAAAAATGAGCAATAAATAGTGCTCAGATGTCAGCATTTATTTTTCATGCAATTCAAAATAATCATATATCCTGTTCTCTTCTTGAATATTTTTGAACAGTTTTTATTTTTTTCGTTACGTTGGCGCAGTAAAAAAGATAAATAAAAACTGTAATTATTACATTTGAGTCATTTGATTTTCATTCATGGTCTCATTTCATGTTAATGAAAGGTAATTTAAGCAGGTAAATAACTTTTGAGTACTTGCAGCATGCAATTAACTAACTTGCTGGTTTGTTCCTTCATTGTTTTGTCCTTTGCAGAGTGATGTGTAAGTGGAGAATAGAGTGTTTAAGCAGGGATTACTGAACATGAGTTTATCAACTTGAGACACCAATAAGTTGCTTTTACTAAATTAAACTAAGGTAGACATAACAGGTAGGAAAGAGTTAAATTAACTTTTTTTCATGAGTGTATCTATACTGCTTATCCACTAAGGGTCAGGGGAAAGCTGGAGATAATCCCATCTGAATTGGGCTGAGAAGTGGAGGTTCACCCTGGGCAGTTTGCCAATATATCACAGAGCTAACACAGAGATGAACAGCCATTCACACTCACATTTACATCTACGGGCAATTTAGAGTAGCCAGCTGGCCTAATCTGCATGTTTTTAGAGGAAACCAGTTTGAGTGGAGACGGTGAAGCTTTCAAAAGGATCCTGTATATCATACGTGGGAGCCAGAAACCTCTTCCTGATGCTAACTATCCTGAAGCACAGGACTTTGGTGTGAGGGCACAGTCTGATAATTATGACCAAAAGATAGCAAACCTGAAGAAAAGTCACTCTGCAGTTTATTACTGTGCCAGCTGGAAGTCTACCACAGTGACAGTAACCATTCAGAGTGTGTACAAAAACCTTGATGGTACACAATCGCAAAAACAGGAAATGATATTCATAAGAAAGTGTAAAAAGGTGAACATGTACATGCCAAACTTAGCAGGAATCGAAAAAAATATTTATTATATTATTCTTCCTATAAATAAATAATCAGGCCCCTAAAATGCATTTTCTATTTACAAGCAGCTGTGGTGTAGTCCGGTCTGAAGTAGCCCCTGGTCACCACTGCTCCCTACTAGAAACCCTACGTTCTCTTTATTTACTGTCTACAAACATGTAATCTATATAATCACAGTGTGCTAGGAATGTAGCATAATAGATGATCCATGAGTCTAAGTGTGTCAGTTTGCAACAAATTAATATATGATATAAAAGGGAAGAATGTTTAAGAAGGGTTAAAGTATGTACATCATGTAAGTAATTTACATGTTTAATTGTATTAAACACCAGTGTGACACATTGTCTTGTATTATTGGTAGTGTTTTTCTTTTTCTTTGAATAATTAGAAAATGACAAATACACCAAGTCTGGGTTAATGCTGGATGAAAGGTGGCCAATCTCCACCCCAGGAAATGACATCATAACTTTATAAAGAAAAGATTCGTTCAAATAAGCATTAATGCAGAAACAGGTATAATAAAGAGTGCTGAACTGAGAGCAAACTTTATTGTACAACCAAATCAATATGTTTCTATGCATATATGCTGTTTTCTTCTCTTTGGTCACAGGTAAGTATCATAGCAAAGCAGTAAAAATGTTTTAAACCAGAGTTGCTGTTTTACAAATTAATGTTTTTACAGAATCTGTTCTCGGAGTGAAACTGCACCAAAAAGATCTCTCCATGACAAAAAATGAGGGAAAAAGTGTGATTATCAGCTGCAGTGTGACTGAATTATCCAGAGAATATGTTCACTGGTACCAAAAGAAAGACGGTGAAGCACTCAGAAGGATCCTATATGTCAAAAAAGGAAACACACCTGTTCCTGATAATAACCATCCAGAAGCAACTGACTTTGATGTAAATTTACAGGCTGATAATTATGATCTGAAGATTACAAAACTGAAGAAAAGTCACTTAGGAGTTTATTACTGTGCCAGCTGGGACTACAGTGACCCACAGTGAGAGTAAATATTCACAGTGTGTACAAAAACCCAGACTGTACACAAAAATGATATGAAGCGTGAAAATCTACATATTTACATATTTGCATGTCAAACTCTATGTTAACTCTTTGTTATGATGCATATTGCATATTTTCTGCTAATCCAATAAACTTAATATCACTGCTGAAATACTACTGTTTCCACAATTTGAAAGCTCAACCAATGCTGAACAAAAATCCAAAAAATTAAGAGGAGTTCCTAAGTTTTTTCATATGACTGTATATATATATTTCTGTATAATGAGTTAACATAAACCTTTCATTACTTACCTATTCATTTTTTGTTGAACTTCTGCCCTTACATTAACCTCCAGAGTGGCACAAAATCACAAGCAATGCTTAAGCAGGCAAGTGAGTTTTAGATGATAAATATTCCACCTATTCCCAGATCTACTTAAATAAAGTAGATAATAATGCCTTGCACTATTGCTAGTATTGTTTTTCTGTTCAATAATAAGGGAATACATGTAGCTTATAATAAGAAAATACACCAAATATTGGTTTATTCTGACTGAAAAGGTGGCCAGGCCCCACCCCAGGAAATGACATCAATACTTTATAAAGCAAAGGCTCATCTTCTATACTAGGAATAAAAAGTGCAATAAACAGTGCTCGGATAAGAGCATTTGTCTTTCATCTAAATCAAAATGTTTATAGCCATATATGCTGTTCTCTTCTTTATGGTCACAGGTAAGTATTACATTACAGCAATATAACTGTAAAAATGGAAAAAAGATAAAGAAAAGAAAACAAAATACCAAAATTGCTCTTTTTACCAATTAATGTTAAATACAGAAGCTGTTCTGGGAGTGACACTGGAGCAAACTGATCTCTCCATGACAAAAGAAGTGGGCAAAAGTGTGCATATCATCTGCAAAGTGACCAGATTATCCAAAGATGATTATGTTCACTGGTACCATAAGAAAGATGGTGAAGAAGCTCTCAGAAGGATCCTGTATGTCAAAAATAGAAGCCAGAAACCTCTTCATGATGCTAACTATCCTGAAGCAGGGGATTTTAAAGTGAGAACGCAGTCTGATAATTATGATCTGAAGATACAAACACTGAAGGAAAGTCACTCAGGGGTTTATTACTGTGCCAGCTGGGACTACAGCAGTGACTCACAGTGACAGTAATCATTCACAGTGTGTACAGAAACTCTGATGCTACACAACCACAACAGAAACTCTAAAGGAGTCTCTTAACTATATTTATTCAAACATTTTTAAAATTCTACTGTCACCAAACATGTATAAAGGTAGAGCCAAATTCCTTTCCGTCAATTTATCCATCCATTCATCCATCTATCCATCACATTATAAATTTGAATAAACTGACTACTTAGAAAAGTGAGGAAACCAATTGCCTCAAAATTAAATTTCTAAGTATAAAGGAGTGAATTATTCCTGATCATGACAAGGGTTAAATTATGAATTACATGATTAATTTATTAATTTATATAAACATGGCCACATATTTTTAATTATTGAATTGTTAAATTGTTAAAACCCTACTTAAGGTAAACACTCCTTGAAAATGAAGCTGTGTGCTTAGTGCTGCAACATTTCAGAGTGTCACACATGATGTTGCAGACGGACAACCATGGATTAAACACCAGCGTGACACATTGTCTTGCATTATTGTTAGTGTTGTTGTTTTTTCTTTCAATAATTAGAAAATAACAAATACACCAAGTCTGGGTTAATTCTGGTTGAAAGGTGGCCAATCTCCACCCCAGGAAATGACATCATAACTTTATAAAGAAAAGACTCGTTCAAATAAGCATTAATGCAGAAACAGGTGTAATAAAGAGTGCTGAACTGAGAGCAAACTTTATTTTACAACCAAATCAATATGTTTCTATGCATATATGCTGTTTTCTTCTCTTTGGTCACAGGTAAGTATCATAGCAAAGCAATAAAAAAATTTTAAACCAGAGTTGATATTTTACAACTTAATGTCTTTACAGAAGCCGTATTGGGAGTGAAACTGCACCAAAAAGATCTCTCCATAACAAAAAATGAAGGAAATACTGTGTATATCATCTGCAGTGTGACTGAATTATCCAGAGAATATGTTCACTGGTACCAAAAGAAAGATGGTGAAGCTCTCAGAAGGATCCTATATGTCAAAAAAGGAAACACACCTGTTCCTGATAATAACCATCCAGAAGCACCTGAATTCTCTGTGAGGATACAGTCTGATAATTATGACCTGAGGATTACAAAACTGAAGAAAAGTCACTCAGCTGTTTATTACTGTGCCAGCTGGGAGGTAAGCTCCACACTGAGAATAATTATTCACAGTGTGTACAAAAACCTCGACAGTACACAACCACAGCAGGAAATGATATGAAGTGTGAAAATGTGAATATATACATATCAAACTCCATAGGAATCCCAAAAATGTATTTATTCAAACACTGGCAACTTTTTATGTCTAGAAGAATTGTAGAAGAATTTCTGTAAAAGTAGAACTGGCTTTAATTTTCTCATATGAACTGAAATCTATTTTCTCATTTAGAAATACCTGCTGATCTGAAGTAGATACCTCTCACTCTGTTCCCTTCCTCCACTGTGGCTAAACATGAACAAGTCAAGTCAAGTCAAGTGTAGTGAGCTTTATTGTCATTTCAACTACATACATGTGGTTCAGTACATAATGAGATGATGCTGGGACCGCCTACCTTATCAGCATACAGAGACAAATAAATAGAAATGTAGAAATGTGGAAATGCAGAAATAAATA
>JAOVYU010000051.1:21756961-21769206 GCA_025674565.1 Synodontis membranacea
TGACGTTGCGTGCCGTGTCTCATTTACTTCACTCAGCAAATTCAAGAAACTTGCTGTTTATAATATTTCTCGCCAGGTCTTAAAATATGACCCGAAACATCATCCGATTTTCACACGAGTCCTCAAAGTAGATCAAGAGAAGCCAGTTAAATCAATGAGACAAAAATAATTCACTTGGTCATTTATTAATTGACGAAAATGATCCAGTATTACATATGTGTCAGTGGCAAAAGTATGTGAACCTTTCGTTTTAGTACCCGGTGTGACCCCCTTTGGAGCAATGACTGTAACTATACGTTTCCAGTAACTGTTGATCAGTCCTGCACATCGGATTGGAGGAATTTTAGCTCATTCCTCCTTACAGAACAGCTTCAACTTTCTGGGATGTTGGTGGGTTTTCTTGCATGAACCGATCGCTTCAGGTCCTTCCACAACATCTCAATTGGACTTTGACTTGGCCATTTCAAAACATTACCTTTATTCTTCCTTAACCATTCTTTGGTAGAATGACTTGTGTGCTTAGGATCGTTGTCTTGCTGCTTGACCCACTTTCTCTTGAGATTCAGTTCATGGACAGATGTCCTGACATTTTCCTTTAGCATTTGCAATTCATCGTTCCGTCAATGATGGCAAGCCGTCCAGGCCCAGATGCAGCAAAACAGCCCCAAACCATGATATTACATGAAATTAATATATAACATCAATATTAGTCAGTGCAAGAGAGGCCTTCAGTTGCTTAGAAATTACCCTGGGATCCTTTGTGACCTGGCTGACTATTACACACCTCGCTCTTGGACTGATCTTAATTGGTCGACCACTCCTGGAGAGGGTCTTGTAACCTTTTCCAGCCTGATGAGCATCAACAGCCCTTTTTCTGAGGTCCTCAGTAATCTCCTTTTTATTCGTGCCATGATGCACTTCCATAAACATGTCAACACTTTGATAGATCCGTGTTCTTTAAATAACACAGGGTGCCCACTCACACCTGATTGTCGTCCCATTGACTGAAAACACCTGACTCTAATTTCACCTTCAAATTACCTGCTAATCCTAGACGTTCACATACTTTTGCCACTGACAGATATGTAATACTGGATCGTTTTCGTCAATTAATAAATGACCAAGTGAATTATTTTTTGTCTCGTTTATTTAACTGGGTTCTCTTTATCTACTTTGAGGACTTGTGTGAAAATCTGATTATGTTCCAAGTCATATTTAAGCAGAAATGTAGACAATTCTAAAGTGTTTGCAAACTTCCAAGCACCACTGCATGCCAAATTGAACTGATCCAGGGTGCATTTCAATTCAATTCAATTCAACGAGGTTTTATTTGTATAGCCCTGAGATGACACGTGGAAGAAACCTTGAGAGGAACCAGACTCAGAAGCAAGACCTTTAAGATCCTCTAAGAAGATTTTTAACTGGAAAGTTGACTCTATCCATCAATATTTGCTCCTTTTCTCACCCACCTCCATGTCTCCTCCTCTCCCTGCCCTTTCAGCTTGGTACCTTTATTTCTGAGAGTTACGATATCAAGCATTGTCATAGCATGGAAGCTTCCTTATTTTGGCTGTCAAACTAAATAACCCATGATTTCAAAATAATGTTTAGGTAACTTGATGGCGTACAACCTTTAACAACCAATATCCATATAAGTTATTACCATTTCTTTCTTTCTTTCTTTCTTTTTTTCTTTTTTTGCCACTGTGCACCACATCAGTAAGTTTCAGGAACCATACAACACACTGAATCAATTATGGAGGCCTGAGGGTAGGCTCTTAGTAAAACCTGCTGCCACTGCTGGTCCTCCAACTCCTGATTGTTGCTCCAGACACAGCAGGAGCTGCTTTTACTGGTCGTGAAACCATTGCATATCTTTCCTAAATGAGCGTAGTGCCGTAACTGGCCTAAGGCCAAAGCCACAGCAGCAACACACCACATGCCACACAGATTCAACACAAGCCTGCTCAGCGTGAGGTTCCGGATTTCTGGGTTTAGTGTGTAAAAAGGCACACAGAGAGACACAAACATGATTAAACTGCCAATAATACAGTCGTTGCACTTTTATTCTGGAACAAGTTGATGGATGGCAGTTTTCCTAACTGCGAAATTCTACATGATTCCTCAAAGGTTTTTAGAGTTAATGGCTCCTCGGTGAATCCTTCTCTGAAAAGTCTCCCTGCAAAAAAAAAAAAATTGCCATTTTAGCAAGTGAAAATACACCAATCAGCCATAACATTAAAACCACCTGCCTAATATTGTATAAGTCCCCCTTGTGCTTGCCAAAACAGCTCTAACCCATCGAGGCATGGACTCCACGAGCCATCTGAAGGTGTGCTGTGGTATTAAGAGGTTAGCAGAACATTTAAGTCCTGTAAGATAGAAAGTGGCCATTAGATAATACTGCTGTCATGAAGGGGTGTACTTGGTCTGCAACAATGTTTAGGTCTGTGCTAACATGTCAATGTAAATTCACATGAATTCCAGGAGCTAGGTTTCCAAGTTCTAACATTGCCCAGAGCATCCCACTGCCTCTGCCAGCTTGCTTTCTTCCCATAGTGTGTCCTGATGCCCGCTCTTCTGTTCATCAGACCAGGCCACCTTCTTGCATTGTTCCATGGTCCAGTTCTGATGCTCATATGCCCACTGAAGGACCTTTCAGTGGTGGACAGCAGTCAGCATGTTCACGCTGACAGATACAGGTAAAGAGCTTCAGGTAATGTTCACATCAAACATCAGAATGGAACCTTAGTGCTATGATTGTCAGCGCTAGACAGGCTGGTTTGAGTATTGCAGACACTACTGAGCTTCTGAGATTTTCATGCACAGCAGTCTCTAGAGTTCACACAGAATGGTGCAAAGAACAAAGTGTGGGCAAAAAAAAAAAAAAAAAAAGTCTTGTTGATGGAGGAGAATGGCCAGACTGGTTTAAGCTAACTCTAAAGACGGTTGTGCATGAAAATCCCTGGAGATCTGCAGCTTCTGAAATACTCAGAGAGAGAGAGAGAGAGAGAGAGAGAGAGAGAGAGAGAGAGATTATTATCTATGATCTTGTCCTGTAAAGGATTAAAGGGCGTTACACTGTGATCAGAGTGTAAGCAGGGATTCCAGCAGGCCTACTTACGACAGAATAACTGAAAAGAGAACCAGAAGCTAAAACAGGCATAAGGGAGACATTACGCTTCCCGATACACCACTGTCAAAAACCGAAGGGAATGTATGGGGAAAGCTTTTCAGCTTGCACTGATGTTGGGTGAGGAGGTCTGGGGTGCAGTCAGCGTTCCAGTTCATCCCAATGGTGTTCAGTGGGGTTGAGGTCAGGGCTCTGTGCAGATCATTTGAGTTCTTCCACAATGTCTCTCATTGCACTGTTATGCTGGAACATGATTTGGGCCTGTTCATCCCGGCGAAGGGAAACTGTAATGCCGCGGCATGCAAAGTCATCCAAGACAGCCGTGTGCTTCCTACTTTGTGGTAACAGTTCGTAGAAGAACTGTATATGGGAGTGATGGTCAGGTGTCCACAAACTTCACAGTGTAGCTCTGACTCTTTACCAAAGAGAAATGCTTTCCAACAGTTAGCTTGACATACCAAATAGATTTTTAATCCAGACCAAAAGATTAAGAGTCTATCAGAGCCATTAGCACTAATTGGAAGGCTGTTCCGTAGCTGGGGGAAATTTGAAGGAGAAAGTTCTGCCTCTTCATTATGCTGGATTCTGATAAACAGCCAACACCTTGCAGGCATGGCAGACTATAATAGACCAAAATGTCTCCCACATAACATGGTGCAAGAACATTTAATGCTTTATTACGGAGGCCCAGAAGGGCAAGGTACTAAAAAAAAAAAAAAAGAAGTCAACTTTAAATAAAAGAAGTCAAAAAAAAAAATAAAAAAACCCAGCCAACTGCCAACAAAAAAAAGAGCTCTATTTCTGGTGAAAGTTGAATGCTTTTTATTTAATATTGACTTATTTTTTATATAAGTTTATATACGTTAAAATTATATTATTTTATATAATATTTTTTTATATTTTATTTTTAAAGTTGACTTCTTTTATTTAAAATTTACATTTTTTATTTAAAGTTGACCTTCTTATTTTTCAAGTTGACGGTTTTTATTTAAAGTTGACTTCTTCTTTTTTTTTTTAGTACCTTGCCCTTCTGGGCCACCGTACTTTATAGGTCATTAGCGTTTTATATGTCAACATGAAATTTTACAGGGAGCCAGTGCCACGAGGTCAAGATATGGGTGATATGAACATTTTTAATATTTGATCCTGTGACTGGCTAAAATACTGAATCTCACCTAGAGTGATAAATAATACAGACGTATTTCGACATGTAACCTAGGAACATTTAATTGCCACGCTTTAATGAAATTTAAGGTGAGGTCAGGCTTTCCAATGAACTTTCAAAGAAATTCCACCACGGAAAGTATTCATTATCCCAGTACGCAGCTATCTGGTTGGAGCTACACAGACCCGGCCCTTGCATCGACGACTGGGGGGAAGGGGGGGGGGTGTTTGCGGACGGATGGATAGATTAGTGATCTGGCTTGTTTTTCCTGCTCTCATCCGCTGTGTTTATCAGTTACAAGTCTGCAACTGGACCCCAATCCTTATGGACTAAAACGTGCGCATTCTTAACAGAACGCCTACTTCACAGGGCAGTGCATGGTGCCACAGGAGAACTGGGATTGAGGGAGTTTTATCAAGCCCTGTAGCTCATCAAGTTTCCACATGCTGGTCCATCCAGAGAGCCCTGGCATGATCAGCTACTGCATAGCGACCGTCAGGGTGACCTGCATCTCTTAGAGCAGACAGACCAGAAGACACAGGATGCCCTGACAGAAAAAAAAAAAAAAAAAACCTGCCTTCATCACTTGTTTTACCCTATTTGGTCTCTATGGCTGATTTCGAATCTGTTTCCATTCTGTGCAGGATTCAGTAACTATTCCACAGAGTCATATTTGTGGCCTAAAGACCTCGGTTCATATTGCTGCTTTAACCAGCTCTTTGAAAGACCCTGGTGGCTTCCTCCATGGCAAAATTTGGATACCTCCTTCAAGTTGACTCAAACTCCCCGTCCAAATAAAGAATCCAATCCTTAAAAGAATCCTGTTTTTATTTTTTGGAATATCTTGAAAATTTTATCATTCACTTCATACTGGAGCATAAGAGTTCATTTATCCTTATCTATTATTTTGTCCAGTTCTCATATTTGATCTCTCTCTCTCTCTCTCTCTCTCTCTCTCTCTCTCTCTCTCTCTCTCTGCCTTTGCTACTTTCCTTCTGCGAATATTTTTTTTCCCCTCTGTAGTTTCTCCGTACTATGCATTTCTTTGGATTTTTCGTTCCTTTCCTTTCCTTTTTTTTTTTTTTTTGTCATCGGAAGGGAAGGAATAATAATGATGACTGAGACAAAAAGAACAGGTGGAGATATGCTGAAAAAACAGGCCGTTTTGTTATCAACGGAATGTTATATTTTAAGGCCTACGGGGTTGTACGGAGTTATTACCTCCACCCTCACAAATAAAAAACAGACATGCCATAATCATTACTGTCAGGGAGCCCCCAGAAGTCAGGTTTTTATTACTGGGGACCTTTCTGACCTGCGGCTCCTGCCTCCCACTTTACACAAGATTCCATCGGTTGAAGAATTGTAAATGGCTTTTCGCACGTTTTTGAGCACCTGAGATGAGAATATAAGAGCCATAGCGACATGTATTGAGTTAGGGCATGTAACGATACATAAGGGGTTCTTTACGTATTGAATAAAACCTTACTACTGTTTTACTTCAGTGTGTTGTATCACCAGGGCAATAGGTAGTTTTCAAGGTAGTGGTTATTTTGGGTTAACTGAACTGGCTAATGATTTTATATATAATAATAATACAACAAATAATTAACATACACTCATATCTCGCCTCAGAGGTGCTTTTTCCTGATGCAGCTAAATCATCTACAGTATCCGGCTACGTAGGCACACATACACTACACATACGCAAATCTCCCAAATTATCGCTCATTCTGGATGACGCAACGCATGTAATCGCGATAAAATTCTTATGCAAGACTTATAGACTTCTTATGTGGATACTGTGTGAAAACTACCCTTGTTAGAATGAAATTAGACAATAAAGCTGATCAAAAAAAATATATAACCACTAATCAGAACACTCACTCGCTGTCCCCTGACCGAAGTGTCAAATTGTAGAATAGGCGAAATGGATTCAAAAGATTAATAAAGGACGCAAACAATGCACAGCTAACGTGGAAAAACTGCACGTTGAAATTCTTATGGTAACTCCACTGACAAATCCTGGACATGAATTAAGAGAAAACTTAACGACTAAACAAAACATACATATGTAAATGTACACATGTAAATGCAATATCGTGTACAGAAGAATGCGTAAACAAAGTCTCCTGGATGTGTAGTTAATGCATTACTACTAGTATAGTTGCATCACACTTTTTTTTTTTTTTGCTTTTTAAAATAAACGAATTTAGCATAGACATTTCATGGTGGATGGTAATACGGTATTTCTTTAAGCAAATCAAATGACATGTTCAGAAGCCGAGAGATTAACGAGGCAGAAACCTTCTGCTTAGCACTTAGTCGTCAAGACGTCTTCGGTTCCAGATGTTTCAAAGCCCTGGGAATCTTCGGCATTTCATTTCATGAGCGATGTTAAAATTGTGAGCCTACATTATCTATCTGCACTTGACTGCTTCCAGACTGGATTGCAGGTTTATGCTCTGCACAAAACACCTGCTTTCCACACGTTTTGGAATGTAATTATATATATATAGGATAGCAGAGCAGCTGATCCAACTTGCAAGAAATGCACAGACGATGACAGATAATGAACAGGTCTTCAGCAATATACTGCATAAAATGTCCCCCTACAAGATACAAAAATGAGTTACTGTTGCTCTACATGAGCACCTCCATATGTTCACATTTTAATGTGTAACCTCTTGCCCCGTGAAGTATTCGTAAGTGATATACAGTTTGCTGATTCAAAAATTATTCGTAGGATGACTGGAGTGGTACACTGTATGACAGGCTTTATATCAGAGTTACAATGCGCTACCTATAAAAAAAAACAAAACAAAACAATGAAAGCGTTTCTTGTTAACCTTCAGCTTAAAGTTAAAAATATTGTTGACTAACAAGAGAAGAGCAAAGAAAAGCCATCAGACAGGGTACCTGCTTGACGGTGAAAAGAAAGTTCGATTATGTCAAACTTTCACCTAAAGCAGCATTTGGTTTGCTGTAAGTAATTATTATTTAACTTGGGGAAAAAATCATCACAGTTCAGAATGTAGGTCCCCATGCATTCTGTCTTCGTCGGGGTTTCTCATGTTCTCCCAACATCCATATGAGTTTTCAATGGGTAGGTGGAATATCCTTCTACTCCATGGATACGCCACCATAAAAAAAAAATTCAATGGAAACAGATAAAACAAGCCATGCCCAATCTTAACTATGAGCTATTACACAACAAAAAGTGAAAAAAGAAAATGCCAAAATGAACCCACAAAAATGATTTGTGCACATGTTGTATTCAACTGCTTGTATCTTCATAGTGGGAATTCATGGCATTCTTACAGAGCGATCAACCATGCTGTTGATTCAGTGTAACATGAAATTCATGTGCATTATTACATAATCCACATTTACAGTAACATACTGCTTTTGGTACAATATTTTTGAAATCACCTAATCTATCATTTTTGTGTTGCGACATATAGAAGAGATCCTGATTGTCACAAAAGGCAAGGCACTCCCGGAAGAAAAAATGTGATTATAATAATAATAATAATAATAATAATAGGAGATTTGAGCAAGTAATATATCGTTATTAGAGCACCAGTTCATGAACAGAACACGTGGCATGTCTAAACAACAGCCAGTTCATCAAGCTGGCCTTCCTTCTATTATTTTTTATGTACCTTCAGCGTTGCCAGGTAGTGTTACAGTACCTGGATTGGTTGCTGAGTGTAAGCCAATCCCACCGAAGATAGAACCAAGCCCCTACCACATGCCAAGCCTTTTCTGATTTTTAATGATCATGGACCTCCTTAAAAATGTTGCTGTCCACAGGGTCTTCAGGGGAGAAGAGAGCTCGGATGTAGAGTTGATTACGTTCCCCCTGCCTGTCGGGAGCTTAGACCACTTGGGCTGAATCAGGTAAGAATGCAGTCCAAGCTCCACAGCTTTTATTGAGATATTGAATTTGAATGCGTTCTTAATGCAAGAAATCAATTGAATTACATGCACAGATAGAGAATACAGATTTTTGCATTTGTTTTTGTAAAGCAATTTCGCAGTTAGATTCTTCAATTTGCATTTGCATTCTAAATCAAATTGCCAAACAACTATTGCCAAACCCTTACCGAAGAAGCATAATCTAGACACCTAGATGTTCAGTTAGACATTTGACACTTATAATATAAACATTTACGATCTCTTTCATTAATATCTTCTACGATATTCTTCAGAGTACTTCTGAAATTTATTGTCATCTTTGTGATCAATCCAATTGTATGTTTGAATAATGTTGGAAATTTGACTGGCCCCTTGTGACTGATAAATAAATTGAAATATAGTTAACATAAAAAAACATAATATTGTCTATGGTGCTCCACAGGGCTCTGTAATAGGACCACTCATTTCTTGTTGTTTATCAGCAAACATGTATAGACAAAATCTTGCTAAACCTGTGTTGTCCTTCCATAGTTATATACCTGTAATGGATGATGATATCAGTGGTTAAAATAAGCCACTAACTTGTCCCACTAATATTGTACATTTAACAAACGGCTGTATTTGATGTGAAAATAGAATAGCGAACAAAGTAAGAACAAGCTTGGAAAATGGGAATGAATTAATAAAAATCAAATTCCACACTGATAATGTTGCATATTTCACTATATGACTGAATAAATGTCTTTTGTCACACTTTCTAACACTGGGAAGGTAAATTGGTCATTTTCACATATTCTTAAAATTTTTCTATTTTCCAGAAATCTAATCCACAGTAAGTAGAATTTGGCTCTTTTAACATTTCACATTGTCATAATAACCATGCAGTTATTATCGATACTTTATAAGCACTTATACTGGAACATAGACAAGCTTCTTATTCTTTTCTGAATTCCTCATTTCATGGACTCCGCATGGTTCACTCCTAGAAGCTGTAAAAAATGGCCAGAATCAAGCTGTCCTTGCTGTTTGCTGGTGCTGTACTTACGATCATCTTAATGCCAGGTAAGGATAATATTTATTAATATTAATATCTTTGATAATATTATTCCACACTTCATACACAGCCTATTAAAAATTCTGTTTGTAAAAACATTCGTAAACACGTATTATCATACAAGATGATATTCATGGCGCGTTTCTTTACTGTACTGGAACAATAGGCCCCAGAAGTCGTCTAATGATCAGCTGACTGTGCTTTTCCTCCCAAGACATTAAAGATCTAAAGGGACCTACTGGGGGTGCAGACGTATGGCACATATAATGTCATGATGTTAATGTACAGACCATTTTGACCCCCTTCATCTTCTTTTACAAGCGCATGGCAATTAAAGTTGCAGCCTTCAGGCACACAGCCCGCGCTCTTTGTAGTTTAACGGGTGCCCTTGTAGGGAGCAACCGTCACAGTAAGCCTTTTTCTGACAGCGCTAAAAGCCAAGGGAAAAGAACATTAATCTGTAGGACATGGCTCAGGTTCCACAAACAGGGAAAGTTCTTGCTCTTAATTCCTTATTAGTGTATCAGCATTTTCCCCTTCTTTGAGACATGGCACATCTGGTTCCTGACAGACACATTTTATTTTTAATGATTGGCAGATTTTCTTGGGGCTGGTCCAGTGGGGCACTCAGAAAAGGCAGAAGGTGAGTGGTTAATTTAAACCTCATTAGTAACTGATCACTATTAGTAAATATTGATAGATTCATATGTCCCTATATAGAAATATTTTAGACACAAGATCATGCTTTTATCCTTAAGCAAATTGCTGAATACTGTCACTGCCATCATATTTGATGTCAATGCGATGAATCATTTGATGAACGATATCTTTGTGGGTTCAGTAGTTGAGTTTGCTGAAGAGAAGCCAGCCAGCTCATTAGCCCTGAAGAAGCTGACACGCAACAAGAGGAATGCTGTAGCTTACTACAAACGCTTGCCTGAATTCTGGGCCTGGTACAAGTACTACATGGACACCCATAACCAGGAGGGAGTGAGTAATCCCGTACAATATATATATACATCAACTGATAGTGGTGTTGTCGAACGATTGAACGAATCGCTCCCTTCCCTTCTGAGAGCCAATCACTTGTGTTTCCACATCTACAGATTGAGAGTATGGACCAGCTCTACTTGCTCTACCTGCAGAATAAGCATCGGGCGGAGGGGGACAACTCCTACAAACATTACCTCACCCACCTGAGTGAGGTCTACAAGGCCTGCTCTAAATCAGATGACCCTGACTGCATTCCAGAGCACACCAGCAAGCCCACAGCTAAGGTTGCAATGCTTGCTGCTTTGAAGCAAGCTCCAGTGAATGTGTGTAACCCATATCTTGATCCCTACTGTATCTTTTCGGTTGGTCCTCAAGCAGCACCTGAGCAGTCTCCTCCTGCTCCTGTTTCAGTTAAATCTCCCAGCCCCATTCTGCTCCCCACACCCCTAAAAACCCCATCTGGGTACCATTACTATGCCACAGCGCTGGAGCCATTTCTCTCAAATGAGCAGAGAGCTGAGCTGCTCCGGATCTGCAGCCCATCCGATGTAGAGTGCTTGCAGTATCACTTACGTGCTGCTTATGGTTATAGACCAGCTCTTACCCCAGTGCCTTCCTATACCTACCTGGGATGTGACCCCACTAAAGACCCTTACTGCCAGCCCACAATGTTAGCCAAGACTCCGTCAGGTCTGTATCATGTATACCCTCACTGTAACCCCGCTATTGACCCTCTCTGTGTAAGTAATATAGCTCCAGCAGCCCAAAGTGCAGATGAGGCTCCTACGGAGCAGTACTGCAACCCGCTGTTTGAAAAGGGGTGCAACCCACTCATTGCTAACAGGATGGTCACACTTAAGGCTCCTGTGACGCAGTATGTACCGCAAGGTGTGTTGAGCCCTCTCCACCTAGCTTCCCTAGCGAAACCATTCCCAATTAGCCAGCAAGCGAGAGCCACCCCAGAATGCCACCCATATGACCCCAACTGTAGCAGTTTTTCTCGTCCGGCTTCCATCGCGGCAGCCAAGAATATCCAAGATGGCATCATTTTACCCCATCCTGACTGCGATCCTGAGATTGACTACAATTGCCGTCTGCGCCGTGCAGAACCCAAAGACAACAAAAAGACAGCTGAGGATCCCAAGCATGAGTTGGAAAGTGGTGATGATGCCAGCAACGCCAACGTAGCACCACAGTACCAGGTCCCACGATTTGAGGATTTCCTGAGGGGATACCTGGGTCACTATAAGAAATAAGAGGACACGCCTTTAGCTGAAAAGCTTTAAACACTCGACCCAGTTGAAGTGTTTCGTAATAAATTCACAAACATGCTAAAGTGTTCAGGTCAACACTGACCTCCACTGACCTAATGAAGCCAGAAGTCACACTTCAGAACAGTTCAGAACAGGTAAACAGGCCTGTGCATGATAGGGACAATTTCAAATCAGTGTGCCTTGCAAAATCAGAGGAGTTTATTTGAACATGGGTAACACACTTAGATTTTCTAGTCAAACTAGTAGCTTTCCGTTTTGTTCATTATAACGATGTATTATATACCAGCCATATGATTTGAATTATGGATGACATTTCGTTACAGCCCCTTGAAAGTGCTCTTTTTTATATCATTTACTGCATGAATAAACATTGTTTAAATCAAAATAGTGGGGCTTCTGATGAAAATGATTTCTTTTCTTTTTTTTTTTTCTAACGATTTGATATATTTGTTTTAATATCCTCATGTCAGAATTTTCAGCTGTGATGTAGGTTTTTGAACATTGTTCGTTCCTCAATAAAATTGGGCATAATGTATTAAAAAAAAAAAAATGTTCCCAGCAAATAATACAGTGTCGATGGTCAATTTCAGTTGCACACATGGAAGGTAATGCTAATGTACATTAATATATTAATCTCAGTCTCCGACACCGTCAATCATAGTCCTTCAACACTGTCACGCTATTTTTTTTCTCTAATGAGCTATT
>JAOVYU010000051.1:21931576-21942041 GCA_025674565.1 Synodontis membranacea
TTTATTTATTTATTTATTTATTTATTTTTTTATTGGCTCAACACACATATGTTTGCAACAATACAGTGCCTTGCAAAAGTATACAACTAGTTTTTCCAGCAAGTATTTTAATTGCAAACTATATGGTTTTTAAAGTAACATTTTGATGCTGTTATGTATTATTTGTAAGCAAACACAAGACTTTAATAAAATGAAACATGCTTCTTGTAAAAGTATTCCCCTGTTCAGGCTAGTACTCGGTAGGACCACCTTTTGCACTATTAAACAGCTTTAAGTCTGTTGTGGTAAATTCCTACTAGCGTTGTACACTGAGAGTGATTGTCACCCGTTATTCCTAACAGATTTGTTCCTTTTTGGTTTTAGTCTCTTCTGTGTCCGTTGTGCCTTGTGTTTGGGACCACTGTCCTGCTGAAAGGTGAAGTTCCACCCAAGCTTTAGAGGGTTTTTAGCAGACCAAAGCAGCTTCTCTTCTACTATCCCCCTGTATTTTATTGATTTGTATTTTATCTATTATATCTTCAATATTTATACGGTATAAGCAGTCTTTCTCAATTTTCTGAAGTATTTGCTGACCAATAATTAATTCTGACTTTGAAAAAATTCACTACGAGAGAACATGAGTTTACAATCAAAATACTGACATGAAGGGCACGTAGATTTACAGTATCATTTGTTATTCAGACAAATCTGATAAATTCCAGGGGGGGTGTAATGCTAAGCAAACCACTGTATGTCTTATCTGATTTTTTTTTAATTATGACTAGTCATAACTTCGAAATAAATATCCTACGACTGTCTAACTAACTGAAACACTGTGATGCTAAATTCATTTGGCCTGCCATGTATACACAGGGGAATCTTTTCTGGCATATGGAACTGGCTCCAAAGCTTTGGGGTCGACTCTTAGTTTCTATGCTTGGCATCAATGAATCGACTCTTTTTGGGATCGGCATAGTTGGGAACCAAAAGAAGAAGAATGGAGACTCGATGTCTCGACATACAACATTTATTAAAAATATACTGTATATTGTGTATGCTAAGACAAAAAAAATACCGCAAAACACAGTACCAACATGTACAAGCTTCATGACATGAGCTATGTTTGGAAGTGAGAAAACCTTTGTCATATAAACTAACCATATACAGTATGTGATGTTTTCTGGCAGAGCAGGAAAGATGAAAAGATAAACATGAACATAAATGTGTGATACATCTATACGCCCAGATAAGCTTGGACAACGAAGAAAATATGTCAGTTAATAAACGTGATTTAAGCAAATACAGTGCGCTTAAACTTCTTCCTCATACTCCTACAAACATGATTACAGGTCAAAATATTATTCATATTCAAAGTATCATAATATAATTTATATACATTTATGTCATGTGGTGAACAGGATAGAGTAAGGAAAAGCGTTTCCATACAGTAGAAGACTTTGGCCATAGTGCAGTATTTCATCTGCTTTTCATGTGCTTTATCATGTATACCATATTATTTAAACAAAACATAAATTTGATAGTTACATAAGTATTCAAATACCAAGTGTTGGCTTTGACTGGCTCAATGTAACACAATTGTTAATTGTTTGCACCGGTACTAATTTATAGGTTTCACTGACACGGAACGAAATACTTAAGTGATCATAAAGTGTATCTTTTGTAAACCACACACACACGCACACACACACACACACACACACACACACATAATGTGTTATGTGTTAGTTGTTCTGAGTGATCAGTGGATTCTGATCTATTTGAACGTATCGAAGCAAATAATATAGAAGCTTAAATATACAGTCAGACCCATTAGGCACTGGACATTGAAAAAAGCTATTATGTTAGCTATCTAACACAGTATACTGGAGTTGAAATTAAGTATTGGATATGATGTTCAACTTTATTCTGGAGCACTATATTAGGAACACCTGTACACCTACTCATTCATGAAGGAACAGCATGAATCCATGAACCCAACCCGCCTTGTATCAACAGTCCAGGCTGGTGGAGGTGGTGTAATGGTGTGGGGAATGTTTTCTTGGCACCCCTTTGGCCCATTAATACCAATCAAACTTTGCTTGAATTTCACGGCCTATTTGAGTACTGTTGCTGACCACCGTGTGTCTCTTCACGGGAGATTTATAGCATGAAAATGCACCTGAAAAATCTGAAGGAAGTGCATGATGAAATCATGCCAACATGGACCAGAATCACAAAGGAAGCGTTAACAACATCTTGTGGAGTCCATGCCACGAAGACTCGACGCTGTTTTGAGAGCAACGGGAGGCTCTACCCAGTATTACTACGGTGTTCCTAATAAAGTGATTGGCGAGAGTATATATTTAATTATAATATTATTTAATTATTTAACTCCAATAGACTGTGATAGACAACTAAAACAATAATTTGTTAATTATGTTCAAATATTTATGGATGCACCTGTAGCTAAAATATTGTCATTGTGCTTTTGAAGATACTTTTTTGTATTATGCAATATAAATTTTAGCATTATGAATTACACCTAGAAACATTAACTTGCTTTACTTACTTAATTCAAAAAAAAAAATTAAAAAAACTATGTGTGGACTCGTGTTACTTTTTTTCTTATTCTCTGAAGAAGTTGTGACTAGCAGTTGTTAATATCCACCCCATTCATTTCTTTATCCAAAGCTGTCCCCATCAGCTTCCTCTCCAGAGGTCTCAGAACATACTTCCTCTGTCGAACACCTTCAGCTTGGTCAGGAAGTGGAAGTAAACAAAAGTCAGACAAATGAGCAGATTCTTCATTACATACAGTAACGGAGTCACAAATCCAAAGGCAATGGCCAGGCAGATCCGTAAAACCAGGAAGGGAAGGTCCTGTGCTACCACTCCTAGAAACGTCAGCATTGTACTGTTAGGAGGTACAACAACACGCAGAATGGAGAAGAAGCTTAGGATGTAAATAGGAAAGACCCAGTTTGAGTTGAAAACCTCCTGAACGCCAGCCACTCTGATCATCTCCACTGTGTCCAACCAGAACACGAAGGCCTCCAGGAAGAGCTCATGACGAGGGTCTCGTACCCACATGAAGCGAAAAGGACCTGAGTCAGAGTGTGAGGAGTACAAGTAGGCCATGCTGGAAGAAGGCGAGATGCCATCCATGTCTGCCCAGCGTCTAGACGGAGATGTGCTCATGGCTTCTGACCTCAGCGCTGAGCCATTTGCACCTATGTTAGCCTGCAGTTGTGATGACACAGAGGACACCTGCCCCAGGTGGGTCAGAACAGGCCCAGGAACCTGAAAGTCCAGACTATCTGCTTCATGAGACAAAACCAAAAAAACACATTTAAAATGAATGAATTTCATTTAAACCCTTTGACAGTAATTCAATTAGCAAATACTTAGCAATTTACGTTTCAAGAGCATACACTCACTGGACACTTTCATTTGAACACCTGTATACTTTATCATTCATTTTTTTTTATTCAATCATCCAAACGTAGCAGCATAAAATCATGCAGATACAGATCACGTGCACCAGTTAAAGTTTACATCAAACATCAGAACGTGGAACAAACATGATCTCGATGACTTTGACCATGGTGTGGTTGTTGGTGCCAGACAGGCTGGTGTAAGTCCTTAAAGGCCCACTATGTAGGATTTGTGGGGATCTATTAACAGAAAGGGAATATTCATAAGTGTGTTTTAATTAGTGTAAACTAAGAATGGTTGTGTTTTTGTAAGCTTAGAATGAGTCCTTTATCTACATATTGTGTGGGGCCAAATCTACAGAGCTACCGTGCTATGCCGCTACAGTAGCCCAGAATGGACAAACCTCTACAGTATGCCTTCTGAGATTTTTGAAAGGGGCAGCAGATATCCGGAAGGAAGCATCGGAAGGATGACAGAGAAGAAGAAAGGAAGACAAGAAAGAAGAAAGAAGGGGGAAAATGGACTATACTTATTATTTAGTGTGGAAAAAAGCAAGCGTGTGTGAATATAAGTACTCGGAAGTACACTACAGGCACCTGGTGGCCACCGTACTTTCTAGTGCATGCTTAGAAAGCATGGGGTAAGGAAGGGGCATTCAGTTGGTTGATTCTATGTAGTGATCATTTAAAAAAAAAAAAAAAAAAAAACTGATCTCTTGGGATCAGGGTCAGTCCAAGACTTTATGTCGTTTTTTGCGACATAATTTTTATGAAGCTTTTTCCACCTAACATTAGGCGGACTGACTGTGCTTGCATGCAGATGCAGTTAACAGTCATTACGGTGTGACCAGTGGGAACTGATTAAACCAGTAGTATTAGCCATCCAGCCCATTGACATAATATTGCTTTTTTATATCAATAACACTGACAGTAATATATATAATACAAAAAAAAAAATCAAGCTCTCTTGTGGAAGATGTCATGCGCTCTTGGGGGCCCTCTGGTGGCCACAGGGCCCCTAAGCAGTTAGGGCCAGCCTAACTCATAAGTGTCCCGTTTATTGTACAGATAGTTTACTTTAAAATTAGAGCCTCTTAGTTTAGTTTAGTTAGAATATTATTTATTTGTAATTTCATGTTTTCTTATATTTCTTTTACTAATGCACCATGGGGGGGTCTGTGTGAAACGACATTTCAATACAATGTATACTGTGTATATTGTTGTATTGACAATAAACCTCTCTTGAATCTTGAATAAGTGAATTAAGCACCAAGGTTTGACTCCTATCAGCCAAGAACAGGAATCTGACACGGAGAGCATTGGCACAGGTTAAAAAAATACATACATACATACATACATAAATAAATAAATAAAAAACAGAGAGAGAGAGATTTTGTTATTTAGTATTATGCTTTTACCAGATGATTAGTTGACTGCAAAATTTTCATGAATGGGGAGGTGTACAACTGTCCCTATTAATGTGGACAGCAACTGCAATTTGTACTGCAATTTAAACTTGTTTTTTTTTTTTTTTTTTATTATTGAATTGCTTCTCGATTCTAACATACCGTACAACGTTTATGTTTGTCTACAGCTGATGAAGATTTGATATAAGTACAGATATAAATTAATATTTGCATTCATTTCAGATCAATATTTTTTTTTCAGAAATCTATACCTTGTCCTCTTAGGCAGTATGGACGAATTCTCTCTACAATGTCCACGCAGATGAGGGCAAAGAGCACCAGAGAGACAGGAAGCTCAATAAAGCGGTCATAAACAATTCCTTTGTCCAGCTGAACCTGCCAAGACGTTAAAGAGCAGTCAAGAATGCTGTACTGCACTACTTAAATTAGTAAATAAGTAAACAAATAAGTGAATAAATGTACCCACCGTACCTACTGTAGCTACAGCAGGATGCAAGACTTATTTCATCAAGGAAGTTGCTATTGCTTGTCAGCCACACACACACTCATAACCCTGAACGATCCTAATCAAAACTTCAGTTGGTTGTAATAGAAAACCATTGACATTCCACAGGTTAAACTCAAGTTAATGATAAAACTGTTGTTTTTAAGTCTGGCTAACTGAACACCGCATACAAGACACTACAATCCAACTTTCTTTCAAAGCTCTAGAGTCACCTTAGTGAAAAAGCATCACACGTTTGCTTCAGATTGCACTGTTTGGTTTAGGAACACTAGCGCTATGCCCTTCACAGTCACCAAATCTCAATCAAATGACTCAATTCATGAAATCAAATTGCTATTGTAACGACTGGTTTTTAAGTTCTTACTATTATATGGAGAATGCCGAAGAGTTCCGTAGGATTGGTTTATCATTGTAGTGCATTGGGACGTCGACCTAGTACTTAGTTTAACTTAGTTTAACGCTTATTGTATTGTTAGGTGCGATAAAATTCTAGCCTCTGGGGAAAGCTAGACTAGCAGAATTTGGACACCAAATTATATTATATTGACTATTTTTTTTTATTGTTAATTCAAGAGGTTATTTTCAGGCGGGTCAGCTTTCAGCACCTTTTTCATGTGCTTTGTAAAGAAGCAAAGACCTTCAAGGACATTCAAATTTGGAATCTGAAAACAATGACACTAAGTGGAAGTACTATATGATCCTGTACGTATTACCTTTGAGCTGGCAATGAGGATGGCAAAACATGGCAGCGTGCAGAGAAGTGCATGGGCAAGAGTCACAGGTCTCCTGTGAAAGCACAGAGTTTCGTGTTAACATGCTCAACGTAATAAAGTTACACATATGTGGTGCAGCGGAGACTCCTCGAATAGGTAAAGGTATAGTTATTTAATTCTCTGAAGAAAAAAAAATGCATTCAGAATTTATTGAAGTACAAGGAAGGCATCACTACTGTAATGTATACAATATACATTTTTATTAATCGCAGGACAAATAGAAGGTTTTAAGAACATTTCGTAATGTGCGCAGTCTAGCTCCGGACATTTTTCAAAAACCGTACTTCTGTTAGGATGGCATGGTGGTGAAGCTCCGGTGTCAACGGGTTAATTCTGAGTTTGGATTACTCCCGTGTAAGTTTTCTCCCACCTCCCAATGAGATATTATTAGGTAGACATCCTGCGCCAAATTAAACTTTAGATGTGAATGAGTGTGTATCGGGTGCTCTGCGATGGACTAGCATCTCGTAGTTATTGTCTCGTAATTATGGGGGGGAAGAGGGTAACCAGAAAAAGGTCTTGTAATAACGAGACAATATCTCGTAATTACGAGATGAAGATCTTGTACTTATCTCGTAATTAAGAGACCAGGACCTCGTCATTATGAGACCAGGATCTTGGAATTATAAGAATTATAAGATCTAATTCTGAGAAAATATCTTGAAATTAGGAGATCTTGTAATTATATACTGTCTTGTAAGTGTAACTATATAATTATATGTTACTGTATAATATTAATTATATGAGAAAAAAAAAATCTCCAAATTCCAAAAAATTACAAGATCTCGCAATCACGAAAAAACACGAGATGATATCTGATAATTACAAGATGAAGATCTCGTACTTATGAAATGAAATCAGGATCTCGTTGTTAGGAGGCAGGTTGGATTCACAGTGACCCTGACCAGGATAAAGTAATTACTGAAGATGAATGAATGAATGAATGAATGAATGAATGAATTTTAGCAAAAGGAGTGGAAAAATAGGACAAACATTCTGATTCCTTTTCCCGAGAAGGTGACATCTTCCACTCTTATTTCCATTCATTAAATTTCTAACATGTGAGATGAAGTGAAGATGTACGGTATGGAACGTAGTGAGTAGAACAGAAGAGTTAACGGACACAGAGGGTCATTATGTACATACTGTAGGCAGCAGGCACTTACCAGTTAGTAATTTCTTTAAAGATCCCCCTGGATTTCAGGATGAAGTACTTCAGTGGCACCCAGACCAACAGGGACACAGAGGTCACGTAGGCTATGGATGCTGCCACCACCAACCAGTAAGCCGTAGTGTCGTTGAATTTCACGGAGCTCATAAGCGACGCAAATCGCTCCAGAACCACAAACACAGGCACACACAGACACGCAAACTCGAACACCTCGTACAGGATAAGCTTGATGGTCTTTCCAGAAACCATCCTGACTTGGTGCGTCTGCGTGAAAATAGTCCAGAACTAACCCGTCAGAGTGAGAGGCGAGCCAGGCCACTACCCCCACTGACACGCACTGGCTCACACACACAGCTTACTGACTGCTGCTATGGACTCTGGACGCCGCTACTGCTTACACTGCATTTCCAGTCTTATTCGTGTTTATTGTCATAGAGACGAAGAAGTCACGCTTCTCTTTTTATGGAGGTCACAAAAAAAAAAAAAATCCACACAAGTGAAATGAAAACTATACTTTGTATGTTTTTCGGTTTTGACCTGAGCATGAAGGTGTTGAAGGTGATGGATATGTAAATATACACTCACCAGCCACTTATTACAGGAACATCTGTGCATGTGCTCATTCACGCAATTATAAAATCAGGCGGTACTGTGGCAGTGGTTCAGTGCATGACGTTCAAATAGAAAAACTGTGATTTAATGACTCTGGCCGTGGCATTACAGAATGGCGTGGAGAAGTAAAAAACATCCAGCAACCAGATTCAAAGAGGAAAAACTAAGATTTGTTGATTGGATAGTTGCACAAATGAGCAGGCGTACTGTTCAATATAAAGTGGCCAGTGGGTGTACAGTATTTAAACAGCATTGAAGAATTGCATGCAAAAATCTGATTTCCCTTTAGTGGAAGAAAACATCGAAGAAAAATAAAAGTCATGAATATATTGTTCAAACATTTGAATGTTTTTAGCTCTTATTGACCTGCAACATTCAGGATTTTTACAAATTTTAAGTCATTTTCCTTAATTATAGGCACAGATGCACCAGAACTGGACAGTGGAAGAATGGGAAAAAGACTATATAATTTTTTTTTTCTTATCTTCAAATGTCCAGTTTGACAAATCTGTGCCCAAGACAGCTTTAGATTCCTGTTCTTGGAACCCAATGCAGTCTACTGCTGTTGTATCCCATCCACCTCAAGGTCATTGTTTTGTGCATGTGGAGATGCTTTATTGAAGGTACAGTTTAGTTTCAATAGTCTTACGTTTATCCAGTGATCATTTAATGTTAAATTAACGTTTATCTTATTTGTCACTATAAAACGCCCCCATTCACACACACCACACCACAATGTACACTTGGGCTAATTTTATTGTGAATACTAATCATTCAGATGATTAAAATATTACATAAACAACTAGACACATTTAACAGAACTAATACACCATGAACCTTTAAAAGATGAAAACAGTCATTCTCCCTGTGGATAAAGTTTGTATCAGGATCACAGCTGTGTGTAAAAAGCGGCGGACCATGTTGGAACTGGCTCATTGTCCCCAGGTCAAGATCTTTTTAGCAACTCTTTAACATTTAGATATTCCACCTACGCAGGTGATACCAGGGCAAAGAGGATACGGCCTCTGCTCCCAATAATACATCTTAATGAACTCACTTCAGCCTCCACCAGATCCCAAAATGATTAAAAAATGCAGTGACATTAAGGTGGACTACACTCACTCCCACATCATAAACAACTGGTTCTCAATGCAGGGGAAATCAGATATATCAAAATGTACAAGGTCATTTTTTTTTAGTGTTGAAATTTTAAAATGCCCAGTGCCTAAATATTTGAGATTTTCAGTTAGCCACTTTAGTTTATCGGTGGTTAAAATGTTTTACAACTTGAGGCAAGCTGAAACTTGAGACAGTGAGTCGAAAAAATCAAAAGTGCATAACATCATTGAGTAATATTACTACATGCCTTTCACCGTGCTCTTTCAACAGAAGGAGCAGCTGCTGTAACACAGGTTCTCATATATATATATATATATACACACACACATCTACATTTTTAAGCAGAATACCATCCTTCTTCTCTCATATCAAAGTACAGTGCATTTAAAATGACAGTCAAAATAAATAAAGACATACTACAATTAAGAGTAACACTGTGTTAAAGAAATGCTTCAAGACCTTAGGAAGATGGGCTGCGCCATCCTGATGAGAACTGCGGGGACTGCCGTACGGAATGCGCCACTCTGTTAGGGACCATGCTAGTGCTGTGCTACACAGCCCCACAGGAGAGGTGGAATGGCTGCTATACTTTTTGAAAAATGATGGCACACGAAGGCCGTACACTCGTGTATGCAGACTGACACACACACACACACACGAAAAGAAAATTTCTCCTATGAACCCGGAAGCAACGTACACCAGTGAATGTTAAAAGTTCCATAACGGAAGGGAAAATTATGTACATGTGCATGCTCTGTGTTTCAGCTTTTCCCAAACAAGTACGTGTGTAGTCTCTAGTAGGCATTAGTGTGGCACCAACTCAGTCAAATAACTTAAGAGTGAGAAAGATAGAACTTGAGAGACACAGAGAGTGAGATAAAGCCAGTTGGAGAAAGACAGAGAGATAGAGAAGAAGCAGGAAAGGCGGTGAGACAAAAAACAAATGGTAGGACGGAGATCGTGAGTCAGAGTGCGAGGTAGAAAAATAGAGAGAGCGGAAGATGGAGATATGATAGAGACAGAGATCGAGATATAGCGTGGGAGAAAGAAAAAGACATCAGGATAGAGAGAGATAAAGACAGATTGCAAGAGATGGAGATTGAGAGATGGAGAATAATGGTGAGAAAGAAATATAATTCAAGAGAGAGAGTCCTAGTAAGATGCACAGAGAGAGACTGACTCCTTTGTCTGCCTTTCTTCAAATTGCATAATGTAACCAGTCAGTAGTGAATCAATATTCTGTGTCTTTTACTTGGTCAGACTGAGTGTTTCTGTGGTTTCTACTGTCTGGATGCATTAATGCGGGAGAGGGAGAGAGAGAGAGTAGTGTATATCATCAGAAACAATGACAGTGAACCAGAAGGACATATCAGTCTGCATCTGTGCCCTGTAGCCATCTTGTTTTAGTGTTAGCTTGCACCTCTTTGTTCATGAGAAGGGTATGT
>JAOVYU010000051.1:21975993-21987084 GCA_025674565.1 Synodontis membranacea
AAAAAAAGATATGCTGTGGCGACCCCTAGTTGGGAATAGCTGAAATGGGAAGGAGGAGGAAGAGGATACAGCGAAGGCATTTGGATTTGTTATCAAAAGGTGAATATGAGATGGCTCAAAATTTCATCTTCCGTTCGCTGACATTTACATCTAGATGCGTTAAACAACTTAGAGCACGGCACCTTTTGTTTGAACCCACTCATTTTTCAAGTGGCCAAAAAATATTGGAACATGAGACTGGCAGTGTTTCTTGATGCC
The DNA here is from genome assembly GCA_025674565.1 of Synodontis membranacea. Classification (NCBI taxonomy): domain Eukaryota; kingdom Metazoa; phylum Chordata; class Actinopteri; order Siluriformes; family Mochokidae; genus Synodontis; species Synodontis membranacea. The sequence goes on from JAOVYU010000051.1 coordinate 21,976,252, forward strand.
CAGGTGTGTCCGATTAGACCGAACATTTAAACAGTTAATAGCTGTGAACAGCTACTCTTGGTTCGAGCCCTGAGTTTTGCCTGAGAAGATTTATTGTTAAAAATGGATAAACCAAACCAAAGACCAGAGAGCTGTCTATGTGAGAAAAGCAAGCCATTTTGAAGCTGATTAAAGAAGGAAAAATGATCAGAGCCATTGCACAAGCATTGAGCATAGCCAATAAACCAGTTTGGAATGTCCTGCAAAAAGAAAGAAACCACTGGTATACTAACAACTAGTTACTGAACAGGTCAGCCAAGGAAAACAACAGCAGTTCATGAAGAAAACATAAAAACCACAGTCAGTGACATCACCAACAACCTCCACAGGGCCTGAGTGAAGGTATCACAATCCACCATTTGAAGAAGACATTGAGAGCAGAAATCTAAAGGACATAACACAAGATTCAAACCATTAATCAACATTTAGAATCAGAAGGTCAGACTGGAACTTGCAAAGAGCTACCGTGATAAGCCACAAAAGTTCTCTAACCAAAATCAGCCTCTACCAAAGTAAGCAAAGGCCAAAGTGTAGAGAAAGTAACGATCTGCTCATTGATCCAAAACATACAAGCCCATTAATCAAGCATGGACGAGGTAGTATCATGGCTTGGGCTTTATTGATGATGTAACTTGTTGGTGGCAGCAGAATGAATTCAGAATTCTACAGAAACTTTCTGTTTGCCAATTTACAGATAAATGCATCTAATCTAATTGTGAGGAACTTCATCAAGCAGCAAGATAACACTAAATATACCGCCGACACGGCAAAGGACCATCATGGGGGAAAAAATGGAAGGTTAAAAATGGAATTGGCCAAGGCAATCACCAGACCTTAAGCATGATGAGATTAAAGAGAGAAACCCCTGAAAACAAACAACAACTGAAAGAAGCTGCAGTACAAGGCTGAAAGCATTTGTGAAAGCATCACAAAAGAATGCATAAATTTGGTGACGTCAGTGGGTCGGTGCCTGGATGCGATAATTGCATACGCAACTAAATATTAAGTGTTATTTACGTAAATTAATTTTAAGATGATCCAGTCCAATACTTTTGCTCACATAACATTTTGGTGGTCTGCCACCAAAGCTGTCATATTCTAAGTTGCTTAACAAATATAGATGCAAATATCAGCAAAGGAACCTGAAACTCTGATCATTTTTCTCGTATTCATCTTTTGATCTCGAACGCAAATGTCTTTGGAGTATAGCAAAAAACACTAGAATCGGCCTTGCCATTCCAATACTTTCGGAGAGGACTGTGCGTGTAAATCATATATTTTCCAATATGACCTGTACTGTACTGATATTTACAAGAATATTAGAAGAAAAAAAAAAAGTTGTTCATACCTTTGTATCCTAATACAGCCACAGCTATTGTGAGCAGTGCACACAAGACATACAAGAGAGCAATGGCTGCCCTTAGTGCCCAGTCGTTTTTACATTTGGTACATTCATTTCCCTCCTGGATACCTGGAAAAGAAAGAAAGTAAGACATGTCAGTTGTGCAAATTCTGCTCAGTCATATACGATACCACGATTGAAGCAACTGCCTTGCTTTAAAGTTCTTTTGAAAAGTCTGATGCATTCCTTTACTGCCCGACTTAAATACCAAAGACCAAAATTACAATGCATATTAGCTAAACCTGATCTGAACTTGAATTTAAGAATGATTTGAAAGGAGAAACACCAAAGCAGAGAATTTCGCTCTCCCATTCGCAGCTTCTAAACATCAAGAGAACTGATGCATTTTGTCTTTTTAATTACGTCTCAAAAGAGTCTACTGAAGAATAAATGGACTCATTATTTATTATTAGCCATACGTAACTTACACATCAACTTGATCTCTACGCTGATGCTGTTAGGGTTGAGAAAATACTAAAATACCGTCTAGGTTTCTGTTTCCAATAACAGTTTGTATCGTTTTATTCCTCTTATACCAGAGCAACTTTCCAACATTTATTTATTTATTTATTTTTTAATCACAGAATGAAACTTTTGTCCATTTATTACATTTAATCCATTAATAATATTTAATATCGTGGAACATATGACCTATGAACAAGCATTCTTATCCCAGACTCTCTTTCTTGTCTCATTCAGTATTGTTAATAAAAGAAATACGGCTTGCCATGTTACCAAGAAACCTCAAAGCACTCCATCTTGAAGACATTTTACCCAAGCGTCAAAAGTGGTACGGAGCTCAGACATGTGGCGTCTCCTGTGTATTTCATTTTCTTTGCGGCCCTATTTCATGTAAATCACGGGGCGATGTCAAAATCCATATGTAAGATCATGCTTCAGCAGAAGCACGACAGCGTTCATAGTCGGCAGAAGCTGTCTGTGCAGGCAGGGAAGGAGTCGTGTGGCGCTGATGTGGTCAGGCTTCAGCAAATAAACATCCACAACCACAATACATTTGGACATTCCACAGCTGGCCTAACGTTCTCCCCCACCCCCCCCTCCCAATTCGATCAGAATGTGAGCCTTCATCAGCAGATGGTCACAGTGGCAGCCCTGGCATCTAAGGTTGTCCTCTAATAAGAGCCCCAGGAGGGGGATGGAGGGGATAAAGAGGGCAGGTCACATCTTTGGAGCCAACCATCTGTGTAAACATTGCCTCAAAGGGCCCCGGATGTGGGAACTGTGGCCCCCAGTGGCCCTGCTCACACTGAGAACTCTGTAAGGTGGTCTGTGTGTGGTGGGGGGATGAAGACTCCCCTCTAAGATCTTATCATCTAAGAGCTTAAGTTTAACATCAGCACATAAACAAGCACTGCCACTAAACAGAGATAGCAACACAGAGATCCTGATGGAAAATGCTGCACCGGAGAGTACAGCCCTGTATGTATTTACAGCCCGGTTTGGTCCATTGGATGAAAAGTATTTTCCCAGAGATGCCATCCGTTCTCTCAGCATCCTTTGATCTATGGCATAAATCAGTTTCATGAACAGCGCTCTGCTGGCTAAAGTTCTACTAATGTAATGTGGTTTAAGAACGTACCACTTTTTTTTTTTTTTACTCGAACTTTAAGCAGCAAAATGAAAAAAGTTTTTGGTCTTTCAATTCTTGATCTTGTTCACATTCCTAGGTTGGCATAATGTGCAAAACATGTTAACAAGCAAAAAATCAGAAAAATGCAAAAAAAACAAAACAAAATATTCAACAGCAGAAGCAAGAACAGCCACGCTCAAGCGTCGCAGCAAGCCAAAAACACGACAGCGAAACCAAAACAAATATGTGAAGACACAACAGAAAAAAACCTACATAAATTCAACTCAATTAATTCAAATTGGAAAGTGGAAGTCATTGCTGATTGGTCCCAACATGTGTCAGTCTGAGAGCCTGCGGAAAGATTTTTACAGTGATTTTAATTATTTATAATATTATAATTATTTATTAATAATTATTAATATATTATAAATATTTTTACAGAAAAAAATTACAGATTTATCTTTATTTATTTATTTATTTTTGTTACATAATAAAAGTATGGGCTGAAATAAATCTTTTCGCAAGGGGATTTACGTGACGTTATTATAGATATACTGTCAAATTTCTATGCCCTTAATATAAGCCATATGTGACAACGAAAACGTAAATAAAGCAAGCTGTAACTCAGAAGAAGGAACTGCTCTTCCCTATGAAAACATCTTGACGGACTGAAAATGCGCTTTCATTGTGACAGTCGTACCACATGTCCAAGATATGAAAATGCGTTCAGAAAGGATCTGACATTTCTGTCTGAGGTTAATATTGTTGCATCTTCTGATTTCTTGATTTGTTAATGAGTCTTGCACTAATATGCCATTGTACCGACACAGTTCTTAATCTCAGGCCAATAGACAGAACTCTGATCGACTCTGAGGTCAACACACAGCACATCACGGCTATAACAGTGGACTGCCGCGCTTATTAAATAAGAGCTATGAGGACGTCAGCTGTGTTGATCCGAAGACCTGGCCCTGAGCGCAGGGTTCGAGCCAGGTGATTCAGAAAAGGTAAATACATACTACATTACTAGTTTTCTGTTCATGCTTAAGATATGGCAGAACCTGACTTCACTGGTCTGCATGCCATACCTGGCAGCGAATGAGTATCAGAGTAATCACTGTCCACGTTCTGGCCAAAAACACCGATCTGTGACTAAAGCGACAAAGGTAGTACACTGCAGGTGGGAGTCGTAAACATTTTATGTTGTTGACGGAGGCTGATGAAAGAAGTCAGCGTTGTGAAAGAGATGTGTGGAGGAGGTGGTGGAGACACAGAAGTCACAGAGGAGTGTGTGAAGGAAAGGAGAGGGGGATAGTGAGAGAGGAGATGGAGAAAGAATGCTGAGGTTCACATCAATGCATGTAAAACAGCTGTGTTTCATTTAGACTCAGGAAGTCAGTCAGAGAATTCCTGTATAGTTTTTTTTTTTTTTTTTTTTTTTTTTTTTGGTCTGTACCTGGAGCAAGAGCCCAGTCACACAAAAACACTGGTGATAGAAAGAAAAAGACTTCCATATCCAGCCACGGATGCTCCAGAAACAAAATCTACGATTTTCCACAGAATAATACGGAAGAAAAATTGCAAGAATACTAATTCAAACATGCCTTCTTTTGTTATTTATTATTTTTAAGAAAGTCTGCTTTTGCGTCTGTGCATATTGTCCTGCAAATACCGCCATAATCACAGGCTACGTTTTAATGTTAAAATCACTAAGGTATATATATATATATTTTTTTATATTATGCACTTTATATTATGAAAATGAAAAGAGAATGATATTTTCCTCGAAAATGTACAATTAACCAGAATTATTGGTACTTTACGAGAAACTGATGTAAAAGAGAAAAAAAACAGTAAACAAACTTGACACATAATGATTCGATTAGAGAGAGGAAAAAAAATCCTTCAACACAGAAGACACAGATGGTTCAGTCTCAAACAACGCAAAATTAAAAATACTTTGAAAAATCCGAAACGGTTTAAAAGGTTGTAGTCACAAATTTGTCAGGGTGACTCTTGCAAAAAAACATATCAAGGTGCTCACGCGTGCTGTTTCGGAGGACAGAATGCGTCCACGTTGCCGTTAGATACAGGACACGTGTAATTATGAACGTGAACCGTCAAGAGACGCAAATCCACGCTGAGCATAAAATCTAAATTGAACAATGAGACTTGTTTGTAATGTGAACCTAGCCTAAAATTATTGCCCCCGTGCTTGGGCTGGGGAGGATGGTGAGGGCAAAAAGCTGAAAACACTGCTCAGAATGAAAGGTTTAATTGATTCTTAGTGGTGTCAAGTTTCAAAATCAACTATTAGATGGCACCACAAAAATGGCAAGCTGTTCGAAGAGCTATCGCGTAGATCCCCCAAGTCCTGTAAACTGTAAGGTGGGGAATTGGATTGGACCTGATGCAAGATCTGCTCGAGATCTTGGAAGGCTGGAGGCCAAAATCACCTTGAACTCTTACATGTCCTTTGTCATGTTTCTCAAAACAATTTTTGCAGTATTTCAGGGCACATTATCCTGCTATAAGAGGCCACTGCCATTAGGGAATACCATTGCCATGAATTGGTGAACTTGTTCTACAGCAATCTTTAGGTACAGTAGGTGGTACGTGTCAAAGTAAAGTCCACATGGATGCCAGGAGACAAGGTTTCCCAGTAGAACATGGGCAGAGTATCATATTGACTTTTTCCCATATTGCATCCTGGTGCCATCTTTTCTCCACCCAAGTGACGAACACGCACCAAAACCATTTCTCTTAAATGACGAACACGCACCAAACCATTTCTCTTAAATGACGAACACGCACCAAACAATCGGCGTGATGTACTAAGGAAAAATTATTCATCGGTGCAAGCCACCTTATTCCATTTCTTCTTGGTCCTGAAGCTCACATGCCCACTGTAGGTGCTTTTGGCGGTGGACATGGGTCAGAATGGACACTCTGAACACTCTGCAGCTATATGGCTCAGTTCGCAGCAAGCTGTGATGCATTGTGAGTTCTGACACCTTTCAATCAAATGAATATTTTTAAGCGATTTGTTCTACAGTAACTGTTCTGTGGAATCCTACCAGACGGGCAAGCGTTCGCTCACCACGTGCATCAGTGAGCCTTCCGCTCCCATGTAGCTGTCTGTCTGTCTGTCTGTCTGTCTGTCTGTCTTTTCTCACAGTATAAATGAATGAATGAATTCATTCTTTCATTCTTTCTTTCTTTTTTTTCATAATCAGCAGCAGGTTCCAGTATAACTTGGAAGTGGATAAGAACCATAAGCATAACGCTGGCACAACAGGCGTGAAAATGCTGCAGAGGCCAATTCTTCATGAAAGAATTAATAAAGACCGGCATGTATGCACTTTTGTTTCCTAGAAACAGCAGACCCACTGGCCTTCTTACAAAGAACTAAACATTCCTCCTTTTCGGTTAATCTTCTTAAAATTTGATTAAACACAGCAGTGACTGCCATTGCCGGTTTTAAACGAACACGAGAACAGGGTCTTTTAGGTTAGACGTGCATTGTAGCCTGCTGAACCTGTACATTCTTCTTTCATTTTTCTTTTCTTTTTTTTTTTGCAATCAGCTCAAGTAGACATTATGTGAAAGGACAGTATATTAAAGAAAGTGGATATATATAAAGTACCAGTCAAAGGTTTGGACACACCTACTCCTTCATCCTGTTTTATTATTTTGACTATTTTCTCCATTGTAGGATGATACGTGAGACATCAAAACTATGAAATAGGGAATTTTTTGGTAAACAAAAAAGTGTTAAAAAAAACAACAACTAAATATTTGTAATATTTTACATTCTTCCTATTAGCCACCGTTCAGCTTGATGACACTATTGGCATTATCTTAACCAGCTTCATGAAGTAGTCACCTGGAATGCTTTTCAATTAACAGCTGTGCTTTGTCACAAGTTATACAGTATAAGAGTAATTTCTTGTCTTCTTAATGCGTTTGAGACAATCACTTTTGATGTATCAAGATAGTGTTGATACAACAGTAAATAGCCCTATTCGACAATTGTGGTGGTCCATATTATGTCTAGAACGACCCCATTTCTATTTTGATTACACAACTACCAGTAGTGATGCTGCAACCCAGATTATTCCAATTACACAACCCATTTTGCCGCTGTTGCGTTCCTGGGACCAGTAAATACCCCTCCACACATACATCAACAATCAGGCCGAAGAATGTTTACAAGCAAACCCTCACAAAACTGGGGAAATAACTGCAGAGACAAATTACCACACCATTATGCCAGTAACCCTGTGTACTGTACCGCTTGCGATCTGTTTTTAAAATCCTGCTTTAAAAAAGAACAAAAAACAACAACAACAACAAAAAAAACACAGGTTTATGACTCTTTAAATACACCAGGCCTCTGAGAACATCTGGAGCTCATTAAACATCGCATGAATCAAAGTATGCATGAGAACATTTGATACACCAACATGCCAAGGACTGAAGGATAAACATCTAAAATGTCAATTCAAATTACAGTTGGGGTTCGAGGAGCACTTCTCCAAATGGTGCCATGGGCTTCCTCTCAAAGCATTTCAGGGATGGAAACATGCGTCGCTTGACCAAGAGCTGACTCTTTGTCCCAGGTATAAAATCACACAGGCAACAAAACAAGAAAAACACTGTTTTTTTTTTTTTAAGGCTACATAAAAAAAAAAAAAAAGGAGTCTACAGAGGAGCTGTGATTCGGTCATAAACACAGATTATAGTAAAGTGGTGCAATCGTTCTCGCAATAGAAAGAAATCCTATTGCACTGGATGTTTTCGAAATAAAGATGTTTCCGGAGGAAAAGACCACTGCAGAGCTGGCTCCGGGAAAAGAAATATGTCCTCACTAAATTCAATAGCCATTATGACATCACCTAACTAAAGACAGAGAGAAGAGGAGCAGGAATGTGTCCTCTCGTGAGCTCAGGCAAAGGCAATAAGCTCTTGCTTATACACTGGCAGGGTTATTAGGCCATGTGTGAACTGTTTTCAGCTCCAATCGCTTCCATATGTGATCATGGTCTCATGCAACAAAAAAGTAATTTGGCAGGAACCTAGCCAATCCAGACTCTTTAAAGAAAAAAAAAAAAAAAAAAAAAAAAAGTTCTATTACCAGAAAGAGCCAGCGCTGATGTCAAGTGAGGCTCTGCCCTGACACATTCAATTTCACTGCTGCCATTGTTTGTTTGAAGTGACAGAGGAGACCGTTGTTCAAATCTTCAGTTTGGTGGCAGGTTCGGAGGTGATTATGTCCAGCCCCAGGGGAGCCGTTTGCTTTCTGTTATCATAAGACACACCGTTAAACAAGTCACTTATTTTAATCCGAAGCAGGAGGCAGGAAAGAGGATGTGTGGAAAATTCAGCATTCAAACAAAACATAATTCAGAACCAGAAAGGCAGATTCGGATTAGAATCTCAGACAGGAAGTCAAACGTGCTCGAAGAGCCCAGAACCAGGAATTATTCTTTCAAATTAGCCTAGAGCACCACAACAGTCCTGCTGAATATTTTTAATCATCATACTGGACCTAACCTTTATGTCCCAGCAGGCAGGCCATACTAAGAGTGTGTGTATATATATATAGAGAGAGAGAGAGAGAGAGAGAGAGAGAGAGAGAGAGTCAACTTCAGAGTTACTTTGAGCTCAGGAATGCCGTTCATTTTATTTACAACACTTCGTGACGTCTTGAGCCGTTCCTCCAAGCTGAGGAAAATTCCTGACTCCTTAAAATCTGCACAACGTACTGTAGGTCTGCACAATATTTCACAATATTTCGTTAGCATTCAAAGACTGAGACGGTTACTGCAAAACACTGATTTCGTGTCATTTGTCTTTTTGATTTGGATGTACGTTTGAGGTCATCTTTTTGTTTAAAAAAAAAAAAAAAAAAAAAAAAAACTTTTATGGCAAAATGTAACCACCAAGCAGAGGCAACCAGGGTTTATTTTATTATTTTATTTTATTTTATTTTATTTTTTTTTTTTGATATCTTGGATTTTCATCCAAGGAAATTCGTGATGCCATTATATGATGCCTTTAATCTTCACAAAAGCCAATTTAGTGCTCACTAAAAAAGAGCTCCATAGATTTATTCTTTATCATAAATAAAGTGTGCATACAGAAAATATTTTGTCTTTCCAATGATGCTCTGTAGTTATGTTTGTGCAGAACGGTATTTTAACTGCTTATGTGCTTTTTTTTTTTTTTATCCTTTACCTGGCCTGTTGGGATTTCATAGCGGTTGCTCAGTAGTGCATCAGAACGTTGTGAGTTTAAATCCCAGCACACAACAAACTGCCACCGTTTCATGTCTGAACAGAGCCTCAATGTACAATCTTTAAATTTAAATATATAAAAAGCTTCGGTCTGATTGGTTAACAGCAGTGTTAAATGATATTTATAGATTTACTTTTAAAGGCACAACCCTCAAAATCAGGTTAATGTCTTATCCAACTGCTACGAGAACAAAAAAAAAAAAAAAAAAAAAAAAAACGGATGCGTTATTTAAAATGAATGCTTAATGTAAATCTTTTACAGCACTTTATTGGAAGCCCTGTAACTTTACAGTGCATGCTGGGCATCTTGGGTGGAGGTTAGTCTTGCGGAGAGATCGTATCGGCAGCACAAGCCCCCCGCATGCCATCACTTCAGCACCATAAAGACAGTAAAGTTCGTTAATAGAGCAACACACAGCACACTACCCCACCTCACTCTCTTCTCATTCGCTAGCATATTAGCATGAGGTCATTTCCAGTAAAGCAAGACCATGTGTTACAACAGGGCAAAGTTACAGAACAGGCCTGAGGGGAACAGTGCAGCGGGGCAGATGGGTATTTAGTTATATATAAAAAAAAATAATAAAAAAAAAAAGCCATAAGGATCATTAAGGTCAGGTCCATAGGAGGAATGTTTACTTTAAAGTGGTTCAAGTGGACGTGATAGTATTAACCTACACGACAGAGACCATGATCAAATAAGAAAAAGTTCCAGGTTTGAATCATTTGTTGCCAATAGCTTTAAATTAATGGGAAAGAAACATGCTCCACAGGGACTGGTGAAAGAACACGCGGCATGAATGCCAAGACGGATTTTTATTCCAGGACACCTCTATGCATTTGACAGCTACGTGATGTCATTCTGTAGCTTTTTATTCCTCCGGCCATTGTAAACAGCCTAATTATTCGCCCACTAGTAATGTTCTGGCGTCTAGCTCTGGACAAGGATGGCAGTGAGATGAGAAAAAAATATATATATTTTTTCATAAAACATGTGGTGTATTTAGAAGATCACAGTAAACACAAATTGTATGTGTCTATTTGAAGATGAATGATGAAGAGATTATTAACACAGCTTGCCAAGGTTATGTCTGGGATTATCATAGACAAATACAGTATCCGCTGTTGCTAAAACACTGCAAGCGTTTGCAGTGCTGTAAACATTCTCGTTGCGGAATGACAGATCTCATTGCTTTTCTGTCATTGCTGGCCACTAGGATTTTGTTCATTTTACCATTTTAATGTGTGTAATGACACCAGTAGTGGTATTCCTCGACCGTTGCGTCCATTGTTAGGAAGCACAAGATCAGTGAAACAAATGGTTCCCCAAAGCAAGGCTAGCAAATAAAGATGGCAATAAACAAATGATATACAGTCGACCCTCGCCACTTCGCGGTTCGAATTTCGCGGCTTCTCTCTATTGCGTTTTTTTTCAAATACAGTATATTCATTAAAAAGTTGATCGAGACAGTGAAAATGTGGGTTGCGCTCGGTTGTCTTGA
>JAOVYU010000051.1:22012273-22031728 GCA_025674565.1 Synodontis membranacea
ACACACACACACATGCACAACGGGTCAAAAGTACATATATATAAACTTTCTAGGTAGTTGTATACTATAAACTGGATGCTGGATATCATTTGTAACTGTGTCACATTTCTGAATTATAGGCTGGAAGATGCTTAAGACTGTCTGGAGAAGAACTGTCTTTTACACTGGGATACAAAAATGTAGCTGTAGAAGGGTGGCACACCTGTTAGCAAGCCATACACTTTGTTTCTGCAGAACATATTTTTTTGATTACTGTTTTAATGTCATTATGTATATCAAACAAACAGCCCCGCAGGCCTGAACTATTCCAATAAAGGTTGTAATCCAGCCTAACAAATGAATTCAGAATCCTTGCTCTAAATTAATATCAAATTGTAAGCTGTAATAAAATTAAAGAAATTAAAAAATAGACCAATCAAATAGCCACTGACAAAATGTGCTTATGACATGAAATTCTTCGTTAACAAACTAACAATTTAACATAAGAACCCCCATTATGTTTTAGTTACAAGTTCTAACACTACGAAATGTAGAAAACTTGAATAATTATGCAATATGGAAGAATTATTTTGTTTGGTTTGGTTCATGTTTGGCAGTAAATCGTTGTCTGTCCGTGTGTTTTGTAGGTGATTTATATGCTTTTGCTTTCAGAATGTATGTTTCAGATTCATGGTATAATTGATTAATGAGTCGTCGTTTATCTAATGTTGGTCTAACAATAAACCGATTTATTTTGTGATCTAGCCCACTTCATACTGGACTAAATGTAATGTGGCATGGTAGCTAAAATAAATTTGATCTAGACATCCTTGATCTAAAGTGATAGCTATGATAGCATACAGTATGTTTAGGGTTCATTTCTGTTTTATCTTAATTTGTACTGTATCTGCAGTCGATTGGTGTGATATAATATACATGACCTAGCTTCTTAAATAAATGACGTTTTACCTGAAAATTCAAACCTTTTCATGTTTTGCTCAGAGAAGCTACCAGCTGTAGTCAGTCATGATAACTAACAGGAAGTTATGAGGCCTTGGCCTTGGGAGAATCATCTGTACTGGTGTAATAACTGACTGCCTGATAGCTCCGGATTGCAATAACCAACATTCGTTTTGTTATAACAGTTAAAATGGTGTCTCAAATGACATCTGCCTCGCACTCTGTGATTTACGGTGACTGAAAAAGAGGCGGCATTTTAGCCGACTTTGGAGCTCGATTTCCAGTTAAATGATGCCTTGTGCAGCTACAGAGCTCATTATTTTTCAATTGATAATTTTAAACAGGTCAGAGTCATTTATTCAGTAAATTTTTAGGAAGAAATTATATATTTTTTAAAAGATATGATTAGATTGTAATACCTTTTGTTTACAATATTAAACATTTGTTTAATAGTAATTTTTTTTTATTACAGACAAAAAAAATCCACATCGTTTTGTGTCATTTATTATGCAAAAAATGATTGATCTTTTCACTCATAATTTATCTTCATTTAAATTTTGTTTAAAACATACTGAAACTCGAACTGGATCAAATCAGGACTGGTGTGAGTGATATCGGAGGATATATTTTGTCATCGGAAAAACACTTAAAAAGTTGAACATACATTTATTCACAAAATTCAAACCCATGTGGTTCTACAAGCCCAAATATGGTTTCTTGTCCTACAAAGGATTAATCACTTTGATAATGAATGCTTGTTTGCTGAAGCTTGGACACAGGGGAGCTTTACAGTTGTGTGTGAGCGGTCATGCACACAAAGCCAGACGAGTCAAAAGCATTACATACAACTTTATTTTTCACTGTACAAATTATTCAGGTTAGTAATTTGTTGCCAACATGACGGTACACACCCCCTCCGTACTCTGCTCCAACCATGCAGCCAAAGTGTATCAGTTCTCTTCTTCAAAATTCTCCATGAAAGAACAAAAGAAATTCATCAAACTGGTCCATAGCCCTTTGAAAACCACACAGATTTCTGGGAAAAAGGGAAGGAGGAGGGGCTTGTCTTTAAGACAAAACCCTTGAAACCAAAACAAAGGGATAATGACACAGGAGAACAAAGGTAAGACCTCCCTACTCTCTGAAGGCTTTTCAGCTTTACTTTCACACAATGCTAATGTTTGGTTCACAGTGCATTCAAACTTCATACAGCGTCTGTATTACTGTCTAAAAAACTGCTACTGAGGTTAATAATCGACCAGTCTTTTCTGCTTTTAAACACCAACTAAATTTCTATTTATAGATTTGTGTCCAGGCGCAATTCAATTGTAGCCATTCAAATGAATCGACAGCATGAAAGGAGAAACGTAAACACCTGAAAGTGCTGAAAGACCACCTGTAAACCTCTCTTCTGTTCTTAAATGTAATTTTTTTTTTCTATTTCATTCAGCACTCCTGTGTTTTGCAGCACTCGCGTCACCCACAGATGTGCAACAGTGCCAGTAACATCAGCTGTTATAATTCTGTCAACCTGTGGAGGGAGACAGAGTCGCCGACGTGATAATAGCAGCCTCGGAAACCTGGGGACACGACAGAGCAGACAGAGCTGTGGGATTTCATCCATCCATAAATGTATCTCAGTGATACAGATGCAAAAGGTTCTGTTCCAATATGAAATGTAGGGACTTTATTTCTAGATGAAATTCACTTCGCTTTTGTCATATCAATGTTATGAACAAATCGCACAGACTCCGTTTTTTGATTCCAACACTAAACAAATTAGTAGATCCGATTTCAATATAGGACCAGATTTTTGGCCACCACAACAGATTCAACAGTGATTCAACAAGTGACTTGAGAATTTGAGAGTGTGAAGGCTGTAGGATAATTTCCATCCACGTTAAATTATTCAGTTAGCCTTGTGTCCCGTGGAGCCTCGAAATTTCTCATGCAGAATGATATGGTTACAGTATTTCTCTTTGCCACCAACGGTGACTAAACATTTGAGAAGATTTTAAGTGTTGGGCTCAACTGTAGTGTTTTTTTTTTTTTTTTTTTAAAGGAGTAAGACCAAAATGAATGGCATTAGATTATCCAGGGAAGGAATACACGTAATTCAACCTCCTGGATGTATTATGACAGTAATATGCATAAGTAGAATGTACAGACTCCATTAAACAATGGGGTGAAAAAATATTAGTACAGATATCATGCGCAAAAATTATAAACAGGTTTTCCCAGAACTGGCAGAACTTGGCTGACAAGACAAGATGATCTTAGTGTTTGGTTAGTGCATTCTTAACATGCGTCTTAACATGTGGCTGGCACTGCATCATGATGGATCAAATTATAACTGATTACTTAAAAAAAATCATTCACTTATAAAAATCTTACTCATTTATTTTCCACCACTATTTAACTTACAAAGTCAAACTCTTTTTATCCATCTTATCTCTCTGCTTATACTCTACTCATACATTCATAATGGCAAATATTCTCTCTCTCTCTCTCTCTCTCTCTTTCTCTCTCTCTGTCTCTCTCACAGCATAACTGACAGTCGTAGGTGATACCGTCGTTTTCAACCACAGTTATTGGTCACTTTTTTAAAACAAACTATTGAAAGTAATGAACAAAAAAGAGGAAGTGAAAGGTAAAGTAAAAATCAAGGACAGTAACAACAAAAAGAAATCAGTTCTTGATCTTAAAACGGTCAGAAAATGTAGTGTTGGTGTGGAAACTAAAACAAGAAAGGAAAAAAAAAAAAAAAAAAAAAAAAAGAAAACAGACATTTATGCAATCAGCACTACGGTCATTACTTTTTCTGCAGCTCCCTTTCTGATCCAAACCAACATGCTTGCTTCCCTACTGGACTTCACTTCACACTTATCCTGAACTCAACAGATGGTTAACAACATCCAAAAGGTGTTACATGGTGCCTCGTACACCACTGCAAATATACCAAAATAAAAAGAGAGAAGTCAGAGGAATAGGAAGTGTGGTTTAGGGGAAGAAGCAGCAAGCTGGTTTGGGAGCAGGCAGACGGATCTACAAGTTGTCTCCAGGCTGGTACTGCGGCTCGGTGGCAGTGAAGTAGTCCTCCAAGAAGGACTGGATGTACTCGAAAGTGGGTCGCTCGTCAGGTTCTTTCTTCCAGCACAAACGCATCATCTCATGCAGCGACTCAGGACAGCCTTGAGGACATGGCATCCTGTATCCTCTCTCTACCTGCTCCAGAACCTCCCTGTTCACCATGCCTACACAACACATATACAGAGATGATCAACGTGTGTAGACGCGTGTCCAGCACACACAGTCAACTCCAAATTCATTACCACCCTTGATGATTTTATATTACACACACAAACACATAATAATAATAATAATAATAATAATAATAATCTCAATCTGAATCTCAAATCTGAAAATCTGAAAGGGTGAGTGAGTTTTGGCAAATATTAGTGTGCAGAATTATTATGCAAATAAATGAAAGTCTATAAATTAAAGACTATATAGAGTAAGTATAACAAACAAACAACTAAAAATGAACAGACATTTCAAAAATATTCAATGACCAATATAGCAACCCTTCTTTTCAAAAACTGCCATGAGCCTTCCCCTGCCCATTGAGTTTGTCAGTTTCTTGAAGTTGACGATCAACTTTTCTTGCAGCAGCAACCACAGCCTCCCAAATACCGTTCAAAGAGGTGTATTGTGTTCCCTCACTGTAAATCTTACGTTTCAGACGAGTACACAAGTTCTCAATAGGGTTTAAATCATGGCCTTCTTGAATGATGCAGACTTCTTCCTGTACCACTGCTTGAAGAAAGCATCCTCTAGATACTGGGAGTAAGCTTGGGAGTTGATATTAAGTCCATCTTCAACCCGAAAAGGTATAACTAGCTCATAATTAATAAAGCAGCTCATACTCCCTCACCCTCCCCCACCTTGCAGGCCTCGGATTCGAAGTGGTGCTGTGTCCATTAGTGATCCAACCACACGGTCCATCTATCTAGTCCATCAAGAGTCACTCTCATTTCCTCGGCCCATAAAGATCATCAGTTTTCTGATATTTCTTGGCCCAATCTAAATGTTGCAGCTTGTGAGTCTTGTTCAATGGTGGTCGTGTTTCAGCCTTCTTTACCATGGCTATGTCTTTGAGCACTGAACACCTTGTACTTCTGGACACAACGGGTAGGTTGCTGTTCCGGAATATGGTGGAACTGGAGGATAATGGGTTCCTGGTAGCTTCACGTTTAAATCTTCTCAAGTCTCCTGCAGGTAATTTGCATCTTTTCTTCTCCACCAGTGTTTTATGACCCTGGTGAATATGTGCAATATTTGATTGTTGGTGATCACACATCAATAGCTTTTCAGTGTCAGTTAAATCTCTTTTTGGCCCATTTTGCGCGAGGTAAAGAAGCTGCCTAAAAATTAGACACACCTTGATAATAGGGTGTTAATCACTTTAGGCCACACGCTCCCTCATTACACAAATACAAATCACCTGAGAATGCTCAAATCCAATAAGCATTCAAGCATATAAAGTGAGTACTCTGACCTTATCACTATTTATATGCGTTTTAAAATATGCACAGAAATAGTGATAAGGTCAGAACACTCACAGTGTACACTTACATACATATACATCACCCCTGGAAATCTTAAGAAGAAATTGGAACTGAAGCATGTTCCTAGGAATATTTGTCCTTTTTTTTTAAGGTCACTTGAGTGTTTAGGACTTTTTACTTTTTAGTGGTTACCCATGACTTCCTGTTTCACTGGGATTTAATGAGCTCACAAAAGCGGCCACACCCCTTCAATGATTCATCAGTATCATGAATCAGGAAAAGGCGTGTTGTCCTTAATAAATCAGAAAACAACTAAAATTTACAGCCAGAGCTGTGCTGAACCTGTCTGGAAGAGGATAACTGTACTGAGCCCTCATGAATAGTGAAAAGAACGGTCAGAGAAACTAAAATGTTCAACGATTTGCAACGGATATCAGCATTTTATGGATGTTCAGGCATTTTGTTCCAGCGTTTGGAACAAAAATAGTCAATGCCCCTGCACACAAAGCGAAGCCCATGAAGACATGCCCATGAAGGCTTGCCAAGGCTGGTATGCAGGAACTCAACTGGCTTGCGCAGAGCCCTGACCTCGACCAGACTGAGTGACTTTGAAATATGACGCAGACCGTGAACCAGGCATCCTCACCCAGCAATATTCTCTGCCCTCACTAGTACACTTGTCCCTGAATGAGCATGCTCCAAAATCTAGTTGAAAGCTTCCCAGAAGAGTGGAGACTGTTAAGAGAAACAAATGAGGGATCGACTATATTCATGCCCAAGGTATTGGAATGGGATGTCCAACAAGCATGTGGGTGTGATGGTCAGGTGTACATGTACTTTTGGACATATAATTTACATATCTTTATTGTCTTAGGTTACATTTACTGTATTTCAGTGTTAAGCAAATTACATGTTCACAATGACATTTTCCACAACCCCTTTCCCCAAATTTTTGTCGTATATTTCAGTATGTCTTGAGACAGTGTGTTTTGATAGACGACTGACATTATGACAGCTGACTTGACTTAACGTATTGCCTACACTAAAGTGGCCTATTAGCGCCATCTATTTTTAATCGAGAACTCTTACATAATTTACTCCAAGTGGTTGCTTCATAACCTGCACTCAGACGGCACATGTGAAACACACTGAAGTGTGTGTGTGCTGCAAAGTACCCGCTCGAGACCACCTAATTAGAGCTCTGCATCAGTTCAAGTGATCAAGTGATTATGGGTTGTTTCATTCTGGTTCCTGACGGCCTCGAGCCTTCATCTCTTGACTAAGGCAGCTGTCTGACATCTGACACATGACATCTGATGCTTCTACCTCACTGATGTGCAGTAGCTAATGCTGAGCTTAGCCTGTCATAAGCTGCCTAATGAGGAAGTTTGAATCCTTCAGTGCGCATTACTGAGTACATGAATACCCAAGGATTCTAGACATGAACGAGGAGTTCATCATTTATGTATGAGCTCTAATGATACCGAGCTGATGAGCGCAGGAGTAATGCATAGACAGGAAAAAGAGAATGGATTGCAGTCAGGCCTTGATCCTGCCTGTTTTTCTGTGAATTCTGAACGTGCGCTTATGAAAACATAAATGGAATGAGATTGAATTTTAAAATTCACACGATTTTATTCTTGGCTGATTTGGAAATCCTGGTGTTTCAAATAAGAGAAGATAAAGTAAAGGCTAATTTGGTAAATAAGCGTTTCAAATTCTACAGTGAGTTTCAGTCTGGTGGAATATTTCATACAGAGCTAAGGTGTTTTTAGCTAGCATTCTTTTGATTACTGCAATACTTAATGGCAACACACCTAAAGAGACATTTGACAGACAGGTGCTGCAGTAATCAAAGACCATCCTGTCATCATTCCAGGACTTGCTCACAATGCACTCATACTGACTTTAAAGTACAAAGTTGCAGTAGTGACTTGTTATCGTGGACTTGCTTGTTAGAAATCTAAATAAATCTATATCTAGAAGTGCAGGGTTCCAGAATGGTGCAACAAAAAAGCGTTCGCCCAAGAGAACAAAACTGGATACCCTCTATGTCTGGGGAGAGAGAGTACTGTATTCCATTCTTCACTCCCAAATCACAGACGTCTGCGAGCTCATATATGGAGAAGAGGGCGAAGAGGCTTTCCTCAAAGTGCATTTTGCTGCCATGGGCGTACACAGCATTTAGAAAAAAAATGCAGTTGTCTGCCTTCAGATATCTCTGAGGAAGCATGTGATAGCCACCTGCCTCTATGGAGGGTAACTGTCGAATGACAACCGTCAAATGACTAAATTAGGCAGAACATTTATACATTTATGCATTCAATCCATCAAAAATAAATAGAACTGAAAGATGGACACTTGGAGCAGAGAGGAAAGAATGAGTAACCCAGTTACTGAAGTAGCTGGAAGGGTGTGGTGAAAGCAGCAGGAGGGCTTCAGGCCTGGCCAGCACAGATGGCAATAAATAAGATTTGGTGCCCAGTCAGCCTCCACGCCTGCATCAGCCAGATGGCAGCCTCTGATCAGTCATCACACACAGAGCAGTATCCAGCAGGGGGCGCAGACGAGCACATACGCCACGCTACTCAACTCGTCATGTCCTTGATGAGGATCGACAGACAGCCTTTGCTAAGCTGGCTGCCAGAGAAGGTGTTAATTAAAGCTGGGTCACATTGCAATGGCAGCTGCACTGAAGGCCTGGGCGGAAAAATCCCTAACCAAGAAGATTAATGTTGTAAAACAAAAGAATCCTGCACTTAATCTGGACCGGACCTTGTACTATGAAAAGTTGCGGGAGCCGTGCAGTCGGTCTGTGTGCGCACGCACATGATACATACATGTATGGGGGTGTGTGTGGGCCTCACCTGGATATGGCACTCTGCCCTTGGTGACAAGCTCAGTCAGCAGGATACCGAAAGACCAGACGTCTGATTTGATGGTGAAGCGGCCATAGAGAGCTGCCTCAGGTGCTGTCCATTTGATGGGGAACTTGGCTCCTAGAGGAACAGAGTTAGCAGTCAAAATGCGTTTCCAACCTTGACTGAGTCTGAAAGTAGTGAGAACTCTAGGCACCTGTTCTCCAACATATCTAACATATGTAAACTAAATATACATATGCTGACTGTTAGCCAACACACAGCAATATGCAACGCACACTACAAAGTTATATTAGATACATACAGATAGTAACCTGTTAAATAGCGAGCTACAAACGATATAACAATAACCTTTGCGCGCAAATGTGTTCGCACGGTGCTCAAGGACAGACACACAGCCAACTGATAATGCTACATTGATGTAAACCCACGAACATGCTATGATTATGACACAGAAGCATACGACAAAACAAATAAAAGAAATTAATATATTCACAACACATTGTCCTTGGTTTAATAAGAGTATCATTTCAGTTGTGCAAAGGAAAGCCACTTGGCTATAATTAGTGTTTACTGTGAGTCTGGAGTTCAGCAACATGCTGCTCTGTAATCAGACGGCACACCTGATCCTGCCTTACCGAGTCTGTCTGACTATCAGATGGATCACGTCTAAAACGCAGCTCCCTAATCCAAGGATTCTCAAACGTCTTGAACCCCCTGGGACAAAGTTTCTTTTTGGAAAGTAATCCAACTACATTTCGGAGGGCAGCAAGACAAATCAGTACCTACAATGTGACATGCCATGATATCTCTACCTAACTAAATGACCAATGGGTTGTGCTTACAAGCTGGACTTAACTGCTAAACTGGCAGCTTGGTGCATGATATAAAAGGGTAACAAAAAGCTGTCCTGACTGCAGAACTTTGCATGAAACAAGTATGACAGACTTGAGCCACAATCAGTCCCAAAGATAGCCGTTACTGAACAGGTTCATTCCAGGGTGGAGGAATCCAGAAAGCCAGACAGAAAAATCAAAGCTCTAATCAGTCTATCAGGTCTTCCAGCAGGGGGCATCTGGGGATGCAGCGACACAAAATGAGCTGATGCTGGGAGCTCTTTTCGTCAGCTACAGACATCAATTTGTAGTTATACTGAAAGATCCTGAAAGTCTGGTTTAAGCTTACAAAACATCTAAATGCTGTATCAGACTACTCTTCTATGAATTAGAATGAAGACCCACTCAGAGCTAAGGAAACTGCGCAATTCTGAGATAACGATGCGGGTGGATGGACGGACGGATTAAAACGTATTCAATGTTTAGCTGCCAGGATCGTCTCACACATCAAACACTCTGCACACATTAAGCCCATAATCTTGATCTCCTTGCCTCATCCCTCTTCAGCCTCCTCAGACCCGAACTCTAACGTTGTGTGCTTTGTAATTTCTCCTTACTGTTTCTGTTACTTAGCACCTGATAACTACTGAGGAGCTTGATCTGCGTCTTCAAACGGTAAGAAGTCTGGCAAAAGAGTAATACCCGATGGTCCTCGTACGTGGCTCTTACAAAGATATACCCATGTTGTTGTTGGGAGAAAATGCATTGTCCTATAATGAGGATATTTCACGTAGCTTTTGGACATGTTGAGAGCACAAGTATTCACCCCTCTCCCTCTCCACACCCTCAGACATTTCTACTTTTGAGTGTTACAACTTAGAAATGGACTGGAATTAATGCCACGAACCTACACAAAACTAGTCAATACTACTGAAACGGGAAGGAGGGGTCAATAGATTCCTAAATAAATCGAAACATACAATTTAGGATTAAGATTTCTTTTTTTCTTTTTTTTATTAATGAATAATTTCACCACCTATACTGATTTTTCCCACCCGTCTCAGTATTATGGGCTATTTGGAATAGATTCATCCTGTTCCAGTTCCAAGTTTGAGTTGTAACACTCGAAATGTGGAACAGCTCAAGTTGGGACAAATAACTGCAAGACACCGAGTGCAGCAATTTACAAGTGACTTTCATTAACCCAGTCTACAGAAGCTTTACGCATGCACATACAGACCTTGTCTAGCAGTGTACTCGTTATCCTCAATCAGCCTGGCCAGGCCAAAATCGGCGATCTTGCAAACCAGGTTTTCTCCCACTAGAATGTTGGCTGCCCGCAGGTCTCTGTGGATATAATTCATCCTCTCGATGAAGGCCATGCCGTCGGCGATCTGCAGATCACAGAGAATCGAGGTTCGTTCGGGGAAAAGATGGCTGCCTTATGGAAAACGCATTAGCAATTACAGCCAAGAACAGGACATTAGCAGTTTAATTAAATAACCTTCATTAGGACAAGTACCAAAACCAAAAGTAGTTCAGCTGATTAGGAAACAACCTTAAATAGCTCTGCTACTGGCCATATCAGAGTGAGGGTGAGGAAATAGGAAATGTTAGTTCAATTCCCAGTGCATCACTGACAGGAACTCATTTAAGGAGCTGTCCAAATGATTTATGTTTATCCGGCAAAAACTCCTCTCTGTGGCGGAGACAAGACTGAATGCTGGAAGGCTTAATTAAGACAGCGTGATGGTGACAGCAGCTTGAAGAGAGGAGAGAAACAGAGAGAGAGATAGAGAGAGATGAAAAAGTGATGGAGGGGAATATGCCAGTTTAAGAGCAAAGAGCAAATCTGCGCTGGCACGTTAAAATGAAGTGGTCCCTCAGGAGTGGAGGTTAAGTGCTCCAAGCGTTAAGTGGAAATGAGGATGAGAGCTCCTGGGAATGGGCGGGACATGCAGATGGCGAAATGCCACAGCGCACTGAACAGCAGTGACAGGCAGACAGGCAGGGAAACTTCTGCCAGACATTCCTCACAGCTAAACCAGACAGCTGAGTGTAGCAGAAAACAGCTGCCTCTATATACTCCAGCACAGGCGTGCAAAATGGAACAGGCACGGAGAGAAGGGACTGAAGGCGGTGAACCAAGGTGTGCAAAATAAGGAACAGTGGGAGTGATGTACTCTTACCTGTGCTGCCATGTCCACTAGCTGGGGAAGCTTGAGGTATTTTCCTTCTCCTTCTTTTAGGAAATCCAGCAAACTCCCTGGGGAGACGCACACAACTATTACATCACAGGGACTTTTTTTTTTTTTTTTAAGCAAACTTATATTACTTAAATGTAACCAAGCCAACCTCTCAAAAGATCAAACTTTCATCTGTGAAATAAGCCACGTTTAAACAGATGAATCACGTGGGTTTGGAATGCCTAACCCTGCGCCAACCTTCACACTATCAACAGACAATGAAGTGATTGTTCGTTTTCTACGTACGTCCGTGATACGGAACCGCGATGTCTATGACGGTAGCAATCAGCAAAGAAACAGAGTGATGTCTATGGTATGAGCTGTGAAACAGCATGAGTATAAATGATGTTCTCAAATGATTTTTTAGATGAATCCTGTGTGTGTAGTCTTATGTTCCGTTCCCCCCACTCACTACTCTAGCTCCTATCAGCAATTACCTCCCCATTCACTCTTTGATAAACGAAAGAAAAACCTATAACCATTGTTGATCTTATCCTGTTATATATACCTGTATGGCCTCTCGTTAAATGTGTATAGAAATATTATGAAGGAAAAATACATCTTAAACAAAAGCGAGGTGTGTAAAAATCATACAAGTGGACTACAGGTCATATTTCAGGTACTACCATTTCTAATCTAAGGGGATCCTGGCCAGTGCATTCCCAGGAGATATCTCTCCACAACCACCGGAGATATATTTTAAACAACAAGCAGCTCACTTGTCTTATGCTAGAGTTAACATAGGGTTAAGGACAGTTTTAGTTACCTATTCACTCACCCACACACAACGCAATATTTATTATGCAGTGCACTGACTCCTCGTAATGATCCCTGCCAAAGTCTAGACAGCTACACCTGCACATTAAAATTGGCACGCTGTATTAATACTAATTATAGAGCACATCTTGTGTGGATTACCTTTGCCCATGTACTCAGTCACAATGTAAATGGGTTCCTCAGACACAACGGCATACAGAGGCACTAGCTTGTCATGCCTGAGCTTCTTCATAATCTGTGCCTCCTGAAGGAAGGCCTCGGGGGACATAGTGCCAGGCTTCAGCGTCTTAATCGCAACCTTAGTAGTACCATTCCAAGTGCCTAAACCGGGGAACAGAGAGAGAGAGAGGAAGAGAGAGAGAAAGAGAGAGAGAACAAGAGGTACAATTAAATAAAGCCATGAGGCATGCAAGCATAAATGCCATTCAAAAGCACGTTACGTTTCCATAAGAAAAGGACAAGTGTTATCAGGACAGAAAGCTACTGCTTTGAGATTACTGCCATTTTTACATACTAAAAGAAATGAACATAGTAAAATGATACATAGGTGAAAGAGAAAGAGGAATTAAATTATGAGTTAAGCTGCTTTCTACCACAACATTGTTGAAATCTGGGGAGAGGATGTTGATTAATTTTCTAAATTATAACCTCTGACAGTTTTTTCAGTCATCGTATCATATCATATATGATATGATATTAACAGTTCATTAACAGAGACTTGTTTGGTAAACAATGCACAATAATCGAAAGCTAATAATGCTTTAGAGCACAATAATCTTAGGCTTGCTGCACAACAATCTAAAGTTTTCTGCTTATTTAAAATTCATGGAAGGAAGCTCCAGTGGCAGACCTTTGTAACGGTCAACAGGTTTTCTTCAGGACAGAGGGCTTTTTGCTTCCTGTAACATGAGAAGTTGATTTTTTTTTTTTTTTTTACGTCTCGATAGAAATTCTATTCCCCATATCAACTTCAAGAGAGAGAAAATGTGAGCCTTTTGAGGGAATGACTGTTTCTAGCTACTAAAATGCAAGTGAAAGAGGGACTAACATGTCTTGTGGATGTTCCACAACTTCAAATGTAACTTGTTAAAGGTACAATGTTCATTAATAAATATTAAACATTGGCAAATCACTGTGGTATACAAGGAATAAAAGATTGGTACCAGCTGTTATAGGGAAAGAATCTGATGTGGGGTGGTAACGGTCACATCACGCCACCAGTCATGGATTTTCTCACTTTGTTGGATTTTGTTCCTTATACTGTATGTGACTCAGAAAATGTGTGTATGTGGAAACGGTTTTTAGTAAAGGTTCAGTTCGTTCCTGAAAAATGTAAACCCAGTAATTGCAACCCTCCAATTATCTACTAAATATGTAGAACCACTAAGAGGGGGGGAACAAAATACATATAGCCTGCAGGCTTGATGAATTTGAATGGAACCCTTCCCCTATAACACAGACACTTCTCAGAGGTCAAGAGAGAAGGTCACTCTAAATCCCATTTTCTACATTCCGTCGCTACGTCCGAACGAGCGAACTTTACGACGTGCACGAATTTCCACTGAATGTCAAAAGCAGGTTTGAACCTGTCCGTCAATTCTGCTCAAGTTGGAGGAAAAAAGTGCACAGAGAAAAATTCCCAGGATTGCATAATCTCACGTGGTATGCCGGGACTTGCTGCAGGGTAGGCATTGAGAGAGGCGACTAAAGATGTGTTTACTAAATCACACTCCTCCAGAGACAGCCACACTGAGCCTCAAAGAGCTCATTATAAACAGCGCTAAGCTCAGGACATATAGTTTAAATGCATAACGAGTGAGGCTGTAATGTTTCTGTGGATTACTAAGGGTTGTTGAAGTAGATCAGGGGTGTCCAAAGTCCAGCCCCAGGGCCATATGGCAGATGCAAACTGGCCTGCAGCTTCTCTATTAGAATGCATGATAGGTGGCCTGCCTGCCAACACACTGCAATTTTTCCTTTCACCTGGCAACAGACCTTGTTAACACAGTTAACTCAATTGCACGAGTCTTTCCCCCCCTCTAGACTGCACCTGAAAATTCCTTTACAGAATGATATTTGCTCCTGGCTATGGACAAAAAGTGCAAAGTTTACAATGAGAAGGGCAACTAGAAAAGAGCTGTAAACCACGAAAACTTTCATGAACTTTTGAAAAAGTCCTTTTTTGATTAGGTCTAATCTGGTCCCCTTAAAGAAAATACGTTTAGGCACCCCCAAAGTACATTGTTATGTTAATATACAAGTCTGAAAGCATCACATATGTTAACAAGTGGTGAGAAGGAACTCTGGAACTTTGTTGTGCCACAATGGAAATCCTCCCGACTTAGCCATTTGAGAAAGCGGACAAACTGGTATTTTTTCCATGTTGGGTGCAAAATCACAATAGTAAGTCATTTAAATATTAATAACACCTGACAATGGTTTAAAATGCATGAAGGAATGAAAAGAACAATAAGGTCTATGCATATTCATGAGATCAGCCATCCTCAGCCCTTCACTGAGGTTCTTAACACCATAAGATGTGCAAAACTTTTGTTGTTAAACATGAATGGGGATGTAGAAGCAGGGCTAATCATTATGCACTCAAAGGCAGAACTGCTTAAACCCTGATCACTATAAAGGATTGCAAAGAACCCAGTGTGGGCTACTCTTACCCATCCAGACCTCTCCGAAGCAGCCTTGGCCAAGTTTGATTTCTAGGCGAAGCGATTCGCGTGGGATCTCCCAGGCGTCTTTAGCCAGGCCCTGCGTCTGGGGCTTCACAGTCGGACAGACTGTAGTGAGCTTGTAACAGAGTCCGTCTGCATGCTCTAAACATTGACGAAAAAAAACACAAAAAAGAGCAAATGCAGTCAGTACTCCGGTGGCTAAATACTGTAAAGGACAAAGAGTGGAATTTATACCCTGTGCCTTTTAAAATACATTATTCTAATATCTGTGTTCAAAATCTTTGTCATGAGTGTTACACTGTGCATAATTCTTGCAGTGAAAGAATTCTAAATTGCAAGTGCACTCTGTGAATTCACAATTCATTTTGAAAATTCTCAAAAAAAAAAAAAAAAAAAAAAATGAACATTTTGACCATTCAATATCGAACAATTTCTAGGTCACTATTTAAATGTAGGCAAATCTGTGAAATCAAGCACGTTAACTACTTTGCACAAAAGGTCAGATGTTCCGTGAGTTTTATCCCTGCCACTGAAGCTCATGTTCAGACGACACACTGATGGATCATTGCTCATCGATCGACACACTGCTGGATAACACGGATCATCAAGTTTTACACAAACTTACGGAGTCTGTGTCAGCTCGAGTGCACACGGTCATTTAAAACATAATGGGGACATGCCAGATACTAATAAAATCTGAAATTCATGTAAATATTTCAAGATCCTCCATTTCACTCGGGTTATTACTGACGCAATTTGTAATTAATGCCTCTTGAAAAAGAACGCCAAACAGGAGCATTTTAACTAACGGTCTCAAACTTTAGAATCTCATTATATGTTTAATCCTGAATACAAACTGCTTCTAAAGTTCCAATATTCTGTTTTGCTTGTTACAGCAACAAGAACAATCTCAATAATAATCAATATACCCCCATTACGACTTGACACTCCTGAGACAGCATCTTCTGATCCATCCGAGCAAGACAGGGCTAAGTGTTTCACATTTAACACCTGTTACAATCTGTGTTCCTAATGGATGGTGCAGGCTGCATTGAACACTAAAAACCTTGACCAAGAACACTTAAATGACTTAAGTTTTTTCTTTTTTCAACAAATTTTTACACAAATAAAGAGAACTTGGTTACAGAACTAAACCATGAGGTGACATAAGAAGTATGACCCAGCACAAAAGTGGACTATGTCGAGTGCGCATGTGTAAGGGAACATGGGACATATTAATGCTTGTGTTTTGTTCACTACAGAGCAATGGATACGGTTAACACCGTTTCCTCACAGCAAGAATGTTCCGAGTTTGAGCCTGCCTCCCAGCTGGGGCCTTCTGTGCAGAGTTTGAATGTTCTCCACATGCTCATTTTGGTTTCCTCCAGGAGGTCCGGTTTCCTCCCACAGTCCAAAGACAAATGCAGACTAGGCTAACTGGCTACTCTAAAATGCCCACGGGTGTGAATGTGTGCACGCGAATGGTTAACGCCCTCTGACAGGTTTGCGACCTGCTCAGCGTGTACCCCACCTCGCACTTAAAGTTAGCTGCGATAGGCTCCAGCTTCCCCTTGATAAGCGATCAAGATAATCGATGGGAATAGAAAAGATAACCTGTGCAATAGAAAAATTGTATATATAGTATAATATTCATGTTGAATATACTGCTAAGGTGTTGTGCGGTGATGCCATACCTGTGTAGTGTTTGACCAGTTTCTGCAGGGTATCAAACTGGGCTCTTGTGGTGATGTAGTAGCCACCGTTATCAAGCTTGCGGATTTTGTAGTGCTTCACATTGTCACCCTTCATATCATCCCAGTCGCGTATGGAGAGAGAGTAGGCTCCTGTCAGGAAAAAAAAAAGAAAGAATTCACACATAATCTTACACACGAAACGTTTACATAACACACACCATGCTAATGCCACTGTCGCATACAGTATATGTGGCATATTTCCAGTGTCATACCACAGATTAAATAAATAAATAACTAAAAAAAATCAGTACAGACTGAGACTCACCTTTCGTTGTCTCGCTCTCCCTGACCAAGAATGTCCCTCTCTGGTTTCCGGGAACCAGTAACAGTCGCTCAGCATCTTTGCGTCCCATTTTCCCAAAGTACCATCTGTTTAAAAAAAAAAAAAAAAAAAAAAAAAAAAAAAAAAAAGACAAGGAAATGAATCTATCACAGACTGCCTGCGACACTGAACCATCGGGGGCTTATTTAACAGTGAAATATGCATGTACGTGAGGTACAGTACAGGTTACAACTGATAAACCTGCACGTGGACAGCCTTTTAAAAAATGTATGAAAATGCAAGCAGTGTTCATTATTTATCACCAGGTTCTATCCTTCAGCATTAATCGTTCCATCTACAAAGCTACTATCAGCATGAAGTGTGGTTACACAGAAAGGAGGAAATAACTTGTGCTCATCATCTATGTGAATTAAAAACACAACTGACATGTAATGTTAAATGCATCAGTCACTGTTTAATCGCTGTTTATCTTATATAACTACTTGCATTATCATCTTTATCTTGCACGTGTGTGTGCGTGATTATCTCTTAACATGCGAGTCATGGGCTCATAAGAGAATTAGTTGACAAATTATTATTTTATATAATTCTGGAAGAAGCAGATTCAGTGTTACAAATAACAAGTTGCAGAAATCAGAAAAAATAGACGCTGTCTACTGGAGCGGTTTATTACTACATCTTCCCAGTTTCATGCTTTAATGCACGTGGAAAGAGCTAAAGGATGCAGGCATGATTTCTCTCCTCCTCCTCTCCACTTCAGTGGGAGGACAGCACAGTGACAGAGTGCATTAATGCAGCCAGAGGAAAAGCTTAATGTGAGAGTGGAGTGATAGAAAGAAAGAGAGAGAGGTCCTTTTGTTATCTAGTCATGTGTACTCCTGGGCGTTTCTGTGAGCACCCTGGCTGCTGTAGTGTGATGCCCATCACACACTCTTAATTACAGCGAGAGTAGAAGTGGCAGCTCATGACATGAAAGCAGGAGGAGGTAGATCTTACTCTTCAGCCTGGATGGAGTCTGCTGGGGCCACGTAATTGCTGGGAATGTAGCCCTTCTTGCCTGTGTTGATGGAACGGGCCTCCCACCAGTCTCCCTCTCTGTGGAAGTGAGCCAGCACATAAACAGCATTAATATACATACACAGACAGCCCTGCGATGTTAACAAGCCCTGGCTAGCCAAGGTATCAGCACTAAGGGAAAAAAAAAAAAAAGCAGTGAGTCCTGGGTAGATAAAACACCAAGATCAGCAGAGTGGACTCATCCATCATGATGTTATTAAGAGACAAACTTGTGGGTGGCTGAACAGATGGCCCATTATAGACAAGCATTAACCCAGATATCCTTTTGTACCAGGCTGCAGTGCAATGACAGATTAATAAAAAAAAAAAAAAAAAAAAAAAAAAAACAAATCCTGCCAGATTCAGCTCAGGCTGCTGGATCATTGTTCAGACCAAAGCAGGAAAAAAAAAAAACCTCAATCAATGCAGCCCTAGTCACAAAGCGCCATGTACTCACGTGTTGTTGATGATCTGAAATCGATCGCCTTTTTTGAATGAGAGATCATCGGATGTCCTGGCTTCATAGTCATATAAGGCCACAAAAAACGTCACACCACCTTAAAAAACAAAACAAAACAAACAAACAAAAAAAAAACCCAGTGTGGATTACATTCACCATAATGGACTCAACACAGAGCTCATATGTCAACCTGCATATAATTAAATAAAAATTGGCTGGACATGTAGAAACTATTTTAAGTCTCAGACGTCCAGCGTAATGGGTCCAAACTTTGATAAAATACTGTTTAGTCATGGGTTTCTAAAAGCCCACAGGGAAGACTCATAGAATTAGTCAGTGAAATCAGTTACTAATAGACTTTTCTTTGTCTCTAATTACGTCCGATGTCTATATGTGGTGGAAATGTGCCTAGACTGACATGTGAAAACCCAGTGGGCCAGATTACATCAGAGTAAATAAACCCCCCTCACCCAGAACACCAGATTATCTCTCATTGAACCAGATCTCTGCTCTTGACTGTCATTATTTCACCAGACAATACAACACATACGCAATCCGTTGGACCTAATATCACTTTGGAAAGTAACCAAATATCGATAGATCGATAGATCGATAGATAGATAGATAGATATGGATGTATGTATGTGTGTGTGTGTGTGTTTAGATATGAATACGATATGAAAATGAGGAGTGCACAAACATTTCATTTTTCTTTTTTTTCTGTATAAACTACGTGATTTTTTGGGTGCTCAGATGATCAGCGGTTTCTGAAACACTCAAACCAGCCACAGTTAAAAATCACAGTTAAAAATCACAATGATCACACATTTTCTTCATTATGAATGCTCGATGTTAACATTAATTGAAGCTCTTGATCTCTATCTGCAGGATTGGCTGTTTAGAAAAGTGCATTTGTACATCCACTCCTAATAAAGGGGACCGTGAGTGTGCATGCCTTCTTCCCCCCCCC
>JAOVYU010000051.1:22187688-22201684 GCA_025674565.1 Synodontis membranacea
TATATAATTTATTTATTTATTTTAACTTTTGGAAGTACTAGATTACAAAGCTCATGATCTTAAGTACTATCACATATTTTCATCATTATGTTTAGTTGGTTCTCTGATTTTTATTTCCTACAAGCTTGCATCTTGCGCTTGCTTCTTTTCAGCTCCTCAACAACTAGACGCTTCTATCGTGTATGGTCTCACTTTGGATTAAAAAACACCTCACAATAATTTAATGCAAATGTGAATGTAGGTTAAATATCTGAACATGTTTCCGTTTTTGTAAATATCATGATGCTATGTAATGGCAAACAGGTTGTCCATCTTAGTGGGCAGTTTTACTTCATATTTGTCTCTAAGGGCTACTGCAAAAATAATGGCACCATAAGCAAAATTTCAGCAAATTGATTTCTTTCCGCATCAACAGGTTTAGGCAAACACTCCTCTGATGTTGAATCTTGTTAGTTGTCTTGTGGGCAACAGACAGACAATCCTTCAGACGTGCTGCACTCCTTCCTAATGAGTTACTCCTTCATGCCTCCTGTGGATAATACATGACTGAAGGTGGTTAATCAACTTGTGAAAGAACCCGAGGCGAATGTGATCTCCCATGGCCAGACTTTCTCATAACTTCTTCTGACAAGGCATTTATCATACTTGATGAAAGTTTATTTAATACCACACTGAAACTGATCTCCAAAAGGAAAAGAACACAGACAGTAAACCTACTCTCATGCTATCTGTGATTACCTGTTATTGTCATAATCAAATAAACGATTTAGACGTGAATCTCACCTTAGCGCTATCGTCTGGAATATTTTGGATGGTTTTTGCAACAGAGTGAAAGTTTTCAGACTGATTTTTAATATCTCAAAAAAAATAAAAAAGAGTGCTCGGTACAATAAAGTTTTCTCTAATTTCCCAGAATTGCTTTCATTTGGTTTCATTTCTATACGCTATAATCATCTGACTACCATGCAATTAGAGGATTCTATTTTATTTGTTTAATAAAATTTACCCCAAAAAAATAATAAATGTTCACTCTCTCCAGGGCAATATTTTCTTGTGACAGACTGCACTGGCAGAACAGAAGTAGCAGTAAGAGTGATTTTTTCCAAGGCATACAAAGAAAATGAAAACCTCTAGGTAACACTCCCTATTTTAATCACACCTCTTTTTAATTGCATCGAACGACTTGGTTGTCTCATCTTTGGAGAAACATATGCAAAATATTAGGTTCATATGGGTAAAACAATCATGCTACAGTATGATCAATTATTCTCTGAAAGTAATGATCAACATGCTTTTCCTGATTTGACTGTTTTGGTAACTAGCTGGCACCAGGTGGGGAAAATAATAGCACAAGCAACAGGCATTAACCTGTAACTTCCCCTAACACCGAGAGAAAATGCCAGACACGCAACCATGTAACAGTATCAAAAATTCAGAAGACTCTGATTTCCATAAAGTGTAATTAGTTTTGGAGTTGTTAAATCAAACCCATCTATCAAAGTGAGAAATTAGCAGTTATCTGAGAGAATAACCATTTATTACTCATACATGTTGTACAGGCAAAGTAGAACTGTGTGGGCTGCAGAACAGCGATGATCCAGGAGTGTTTAAATTTAGCCAAATAAGCCCTTCAGACACAAATATGGATTCCTCATTCGAAATCATTTGTTTTGTTTTGCTTTTACGTGTAGGAATCGAGCTATAGCGAGGCAACAGTTTCATTCATTTATCGGAAGTGTCTGTCTGGCTAATCATTGCCCGGATTTTGCATATCAATGCATGCATCTGAGATTGAAATCCATTCCGTTTCCTAGATAGCACTGGGATGGTTTCCCATTACGTAGATGTCACCCTGAGGTGAAATGAAAATGCCATGCCAATTTCTGCAAGGCAGTATGCTAAATGCTTGAAGCCAGCTCATATAAGGTGAAATATACTCTCGTGGTTTAACCTCAGCCTTTTCTATGATGGCACAAGAACAATGTTGCTGGATTTTGCTGTGTAATATAATGGAAACTAAACATCTAGGGAAAAAAAAACACTATTACATGCTACTATACTACTACACTATCTTCCTAACACCAAGAACATTAGTGAAGTCAGTACTGATGGTACTGGTGGGTGATTTGATATGTTTCACAAAAGGCCATCCCAAAAGATTTTTCATATGGCTGAGGTCCCCCTGAATGTGACTTCAGAAGAAAATGGCCACCGTGTGAATATTTCCTTTTTTTTTTTTTTTTTTTTTTTTACCATACTTTACCTTATAGCTCGAATAACACATTGAGGCAGAGAGCATCCTTTAACAATACAAGCAAAGACTTAAGACATTTCCATCTTGTCTTATAGCACAACGTCCATTATTACTGACCCCAGTTAATACCTTACATTGCTCTATTCAAGGTTCAAGGTTCAAGGTTGCTTTATTGTCATTTCAACAATATACATGGTACAGTACATAGTGAAATGAAATAACGTTCCCCAGGACCATGGGGCTACATAAAAGGACTGGGACAATACAAAAAACGTAAATTGCACGTATGCCACGTAAAGACAAGACAACTGCATAAAGTGCACGTGTGCAAAAGCAGCAAGTAAACAAACACGAGACAAGTGTAACAAAGACAATAGACAATGCATATATACGAGCAGCAACTAATGCGTAGCAGCAAAAAATGTCCAACAGGGTCAGTTTTACACCATTCAAGCCGGTGCCTTCCTTTGCATAATGTAATTCTACCTTTGTGTGCCCATGGGATTCCATGTTGTCTCCCTCCTGATAAATCATTCCTATATTGTTTTCTGAGGAAGTCTGGAATTCCACGTTCTCCAAGCAAAGCCGGTATCTGGACACTTTTATAAAAACTCCAGAACAAGGTATGTAAAAAGTTTACATTTTTTTTTGTTCAACACATTAAGGTCCAACTTGGCAGCTGTTGCAATTTGTAATAAGCTGTTGCAACACATTATATGGATATGAAAAAATTAACCAAATTATACCAAACAAAGAAAGCATAATTTGCTCATAAACATAAACCTTTATGAGCACAGTAATGTGAGCAATATTTGTACGCAATTTAGGCTGCAATAAAACTCTAAACTTTAAATGTAAATTACTTATACAATGGCTTCTGAAATGAATGATAATCAAATACGAGAACAGAACTCGATAAAGCGTTATTGTCTGTTAGACCTTGATAAAAGTACAAGTTTCTTGCTTGCTTTCATCAAGTTTGTATTTGTATTCCTTTAGTCATATAGTGAACAAACTCAGGGTTTACAGTGACTAATGCACTATTCACTGACTTTTTGAAAGAGCTCAAACCTTTGACATAAATGAGAATGCCATCTACGTATCTTTTTTGCAAGTCATCCCTTGTCAAGGGTCCAAACTTATGTGAACGTTTGGAGCAAACTTCCTGGATACTTGAATCATCTAGCCTTTATCGCTACAAAAAAGGCAAAATGTGCATTGTGTTACACTGCAGTGACCAAGGTCTCAAGCAGAACCATTTCAATGGTTTCATCTGCGTTTCCCTGGGAACGCTTTTTTCCCTCTTAATCAACAAGCACAATGCCTTCCTCTCTCTGCATAAGCGTTGAATTCTCTGATTGCTTTTCTTGCACGACTGCACAATCGTCCAACCTGGGCAAGCTAACGGATCCCATCTGTAGGTGTGTGTCAGTATTCAGGTTATTTGATGGGCCTAAGACGCTTACAGCCTTGTCAGTCGTGGCATCTCGTTTTCAGAGAGTGCAGGTGTCTGTCCAAATTGAGACAAGGATGAAAAGCGTTAGGTAAAAGTTCAAAATTCAAAATTCAAAAACGCCAAAATTCTCTTCATTCAGTTGTCACTGTGTTATGTAAGAGCGATGTCAGTAAGATGTCATAAGTTGCTGGCAGTTTAGTCTTGTGATCTGCTGAGACACAGTCACTGTAAAGCACACCTCCTCGGGCACTCAGTATTCATTACGGGCTAATGGCCAGCAGAGCGTTGTACTTCCATGCTTTGTCCTGGGCATGATGATTGAGGATTAGGGAGGAGCGAGCCGAGAAAAGGAAACAGCTGGTTCAGTCACTTTTAATTAGATAATTAGCTCATT
Source organism: Synodontis membranacea (assembly GCA_025674565.1). Lineage (NCBI taxonomy): Eukaryota > Metazoa > Chordata > Actinopteri > Siluriformes > Mochokidae > Synodontis > Synodontis membranacea. The sequence goes on from JAOVYU010000051.1 coordinate 22,191,793, forward strand.
GTCTTTTTCTGGCATTTGAGATGGGCCTAGGAAGCTCTACTACAAATGGGCTAAAGGATGGAGCTGAGGGGAATGCATTAACCCTGTGTTCTCTGACCGAGTAAGAATTCATTCCCGCAGGATGACTCCGGTGCACTCCGCTTGCGTTATTTCCTGGACAGATTGCACACTTGACCTGTTTGTTTTTTTTTTTTTTTTTTTGGCTCACTATTGATTTTGAAGCATTAGAGCAATATTAGGATGAGGTGGGAGACTTTTCTGAGTGAAGGCTCCAATAAGCTTGTTTTGTCCCCTCTTCCCACTTCTTGTGCCTTTGTTGACTTTGTGTTCCTCCGGTCGATAAAAATAAATTCCTTCGTGAGTGTCTCTGAAATATTGCCTTGTCGCGCAGCATCCTCTTCAGTTTCAGATAGGGGAATAGAGCATTAATCAAATAAAGGCAATCTCATTTCAATCAGGCCCTGCAATCCTGTGCATCCTGGCAGGAGTGTGGACAGCTCTAACCTGTGACAAGTCAAGCGGCGTATATCACAGAGCCGCCCTGTCAGTAACCATGTCGTTGGTTTGTCTGTTTCCTTAATTTCAGGATTTTTCCTTTTCTTTCTGTTCCAGTGCTCCTTTTATGTGGCAGACACACAGCATACGCTCTGTCTCCATGTCCATTAGCTGGTCTTTAACATGAATTATTGATTTGACTTTACTGATCACCAAGTCCACAGCTCCTGGTCTCACAGCACTATGGGCAAAGTGCTTATTTGAGCTTTCAAGCAACAGCCTGGCTGCGAAGAACCACGTCAAAACTTTGCCATTACCTCTTTTGCACTATTAATCCAAAGCTAACATTTTCTTGTACCTTTTTACTGTAGGACAGCTTTTATGTGTTTGTATGAAGCTTTTAGTAACATTTCATTTATTACTTAACTTGACACTTGCCCTTTAGAGATATAAAAAAATGTTTGGATTATCTCTCGGCATCGGTGCTTTCTTTGACATGGTTTACAGGTAAGAGATAAAACCTTACTTGGAAATGAATTAATGAACGTCAAAGAAAAGAAAGGACAAAATGATCAGCCTTGGACGTGATTTCAATACCATATTAGGCTGGTATTCCAAGAAAAGAAAGGCGAGGCCATATGCTCCACAATGATGTAAGAACTTCTGACATCACCTCCCTAATCTGTTTGTACATGCAGATCCCACTGAGTCATCTACTCATGTAGCTGAGTCACGGGGACAAAAGATCAATTCCTAGATGGCATTACATCTGTGTCTAAAATGCGGTGGATGGATGTATGCTGATAGAGCAAATATTTAGGACTTTTCCGGTTATGGCAATTTGGCTGATGAATGGGTGACTCACAAACAGTGTGATGTATGTGTCATTACAGGGAAGTTATAAAGTAAAGCACTTTATTATACACTGATAATATGTGACAGTAGAAAAAAAGTGAATGTGAATGCATATTGTAGAAATAATGACTGTTTATAGTGAGGAAATCGTAGTTTTAAACTTGAACACTGACACAGAGATCAAGTGATCAAAATTTCCTCCTATAAACTGTCTCCTATAGTAAAGGTAAAAATGTGATCATTACAAAATAGTCCATGCACAATGGTGCATTTAAAAACAACTTTAATTTCTGTACAGAGAGAGATTAATGTATAAAGACGACTGAGATTTAAAAAAAAAAAAAATCTAATCATTCAAAAAGTTACCAGAATCAAATCAAATAACACTGAAGTAAAAGTGATTAATAATAGAAATAGAAACTCCAAGGAATGCATACATCTAATGGGTTGCGACTTTCATCCGGCACTTTCTTTTCAAGTGACATTTCTCCCTTAAAGCATGAATCATCCATATACACATTAAACCGATATTTAGGTAGGATTTGGGGGTAGTATGAGGGATTGCAGTCTTTTGCGAACACAACCACTTAATTAAAGCAACGGAGGCGAGCACAGTCACATCGTGCCAGCGCTCAAGGTTATCCTTTTATCTGACGTTTGAAAGCAGAGAGAAGTCTTGGCATGTTTGACAAGCCATAATGAGTTTTAAAAGCGCTGTAGTGTATGAGACACGGTGGGTCAACCGAGGGGGGCAAACAGCAAGTAAGTAAAGCGGGGAAGGCAGAAAACACACCATGAGTGAAGAGAGCCAAATCATTGTGGAAGACCCATGCTATCAATATTCAGTACATACTGTATCTATGGAACAGAAATATTATAACTTGACATTCAGTAAAAGATTTTAAAAGTGGAAAATGAGCAGCCGCCATGGTACGTAACTTAAAATGTCCAAAAAATATGCAAACAACCATCAGCCCTTTCCAAAAGCATCATATCTGCAAGAATTGAGTCTAATGAAGTTAACACCAGCGGTTTTATTACAAATCCTGCATGTAACACAACATTGAAGTGAAATATATTTTGTCGTTCTTTTTTATACATTATACAACAACACTGTACACAGGACTAAGACATTGTGAGACAGATGCAAGATATGATGTATGATAATATATTCAAGACAATAAATATCCAGGAAAATTAATACACAGGAAAACAGAGCAGTATTGGATGGAAGGATCAGAGCAAACAATTGTCTGCAAACTGTTGACTCAACACTATCATGCAGTGTGTGTAGACAACATACAGGGGGAAAAAAAGTGTAAAGCAGCAAAGAACAGGAGTGAAAATGTCTTCAAGCAGCAAAATAGCATTGTCTATGAAATTTAAAATGTAACCTCTGACCCTTCCACAGCTTATTATTCATTTATTCATATTACAGGATATTACTCTGAAAGTGCAATGAATCTTTCAGTAACTACACTGAAAATAACAGGAACACATTCTGTTGATACCTTCTGCAGTATGCCCACCTTGAAGCAATAAATGAAGGATTTTGCTGACAATACTATAAAGTACTATAGCAGCACAAATAATAATGTATATATTTATAAAAAACATACAATTCATAGTTCAGATTTTTGTTCAGTAAACACTGAATCCATTTAGAGTTCCATTACGTACGTCTCTTCAGCACCCAGACCAAATGTGACACTGAGATATTAACGAACTGTAGTTGTGTAACATCTATGACATACGGGTGGGGCAAAAAACACACACACACACACACACACAAAAACAGCACACAAATCAAATGATTCATTATGCTTCATCTAGTTGCTAATCTGCTCAGTACAAGTCATTATCTCTTTTGTCCGGCACTGTGGCTCAACCCGAGTAGAAGTCTGTGCCCTTTGCTGGTCTTGTTATAGTCAAGGGATCTTATAGATTCAGCTGATCCATATTATTTGTCCAGTGTGTGGCAGGGACCGTCCCTCCTGTGCACGATTTCAGCTCATTAACATTTTAGGTGATGCATCCGTCATGACCCTAATCAAATATTCTGGAGTAAGGCTTATGACCGTATTAACATTTTAGAGTCATTAAACTGCAACTACCCCAAATGACTCCTAGCTTGTGTGTGTTTGCGTGTGGGGTGGGGACAGTTTTGTCCTTGTGAGGACATCTGGCTGGTCCTTATAAGCAAAACAGTCTTTTTTTAAAAAAAAACTGCAATTGTTTATTTAAAAATAGAAATGAGCCAAAATATTCTATTTTGGTTGGTGAGTTAAAGTTTAGGTTTAGGTTTAGGCATATAGCATTAATTAGCTGTATTACTAATTATGCCAGTGGAAGGTTCTCACAAGGATTGTAATACAGACATGTGAGTGAGTGTGTGTGTGTGTGTGCGTGTGTGTGTATGTGTGTGTGTGTGTGTGTGTGTGTACGTGTGTGTGTGCGTATGTGTGTGTGCGTATGCATGTCTCAGCTCGTTCAAAACAACAGTGTCAGAACAAGACAGTATGTACACTCTGCTTTCTTGTGTAGGTGAATGTGTTATTTATCTGAGTGGAAAGCCAGACTTGGTGTTGTTAGAAAGAAAGCAATTCATTATTATATTTAACTGACAAATACAAACCGTAAATTTTCTTTTATATAAAGCGTACCACTAATTAGGTCCGGTTCGTTTTGATGTGAAGGCTGTTTTAAAATGATGCATTTTAGTCCAATTAAAGAATAATTGCACTTTTCTCAGAAAACAATTTATGCAAGGTTCACAGTGTTAAAATAACTTTGTTGCACTAAATTCAAGATTCGAAAGTAAAATACAATGCATTTTGGATCAATAATAATGGTTTCAGACACTGCAGTATACCACAAATGTGTTGTCTGTTAGATCACTAGACATTTTTTCAATGTCCTTCCTCTTGATCATCTCCTAAATCATGCTTCTGTGGTGCAAGAACAAAAGTGACTGACGCTAGTACTGCCAGAATAACATGTTAGCTAATAACATGGTATAAAAATGCTCCTTAATAATTCACATAATCCAATAACCTGGCTCCTGGCCTATCCCAGGAACAATGGTAATGAGGTGGGGAAACACCCTAAACTGGCTGCTAGTCTATCACATGGTACCATACGTCCATCCATTACCTGTACCACGTATCCATCAGGGTCGTGGGGAAGCTGGATACACAAACACCAACTGAGTTCAGGCAAGAGACAGAGTACATCCAGAGCAGGTTGAAAGTCTGCCGCAGGGGTAACAGAGTGGAACAGCCATTCACACTCACATTCACACCTGTGGGCAAGTTAGAATTTAGAATTAACCATATTTGCATGTCTTTGGGCTGTGGGATGAAACTGGAGAACACAGAGGAAACCCAGGCAGACGTGGGGGGAAGAACATACAAATTACACACGGAAAGTCCCCAGCTAGCCCACACACACATCAAGACACTTATTTATACCTAGTGGCAATTTAAAGTTCCTAGTCCACCTACTGGCGTGTTTCGGTAGACTAGATGGGAGGACATGGAGAACGCAAAGGAAATGAGGAAAACTCCAGACAGATCATTTTCACCTTTTAAATGAAGCTTCAATGTCCTGTGGAAGGGTTTGGGGAGTAGACTGTATTTAACTTAAGCAGCAAAAAAAAGGCCAATGGGAGAGGGGAGAGAGTAGCACTGTGAAAAGCACAAAGAGTCCGGTGAAGTGGGGGCGAGGCGCCGCTAGGAGGAGGAAGAGGAGGAGGAGGAGGAGGAGGAGAATTTCACACAAACAACAGAACAATGAAACACGTTTGCGCCGGCGGTGCCGCAGAAGCACGTGAGCTCTTTCGGTCTGCGGGCCGATCTGTGGCGCCGAGTCGCGGCCAAGAGGCGACGCGCAGTCGGCAGGGAGCGAGCAGCAGCGCACACGCTGAGATGACGGTGACTCAGAAGCGCGTCAGCGCGCCGGCGATGTGCCACGGCCAGAGCGCGCGCCTGGGGAGCTGTGAGCTGCGAGCTCGCACACGCGCACCTGCCCTCCACTGTTCCTCACTATCTCAGCGAGTTTCCCAACGAGTTACCATACGACTGATCACGACAATATGCACTTAACGACGTAATGAACATGCTATGAAAACTGTAAGTAGAGTAGGCTGCTCTAGACCTTGGACTTATACTTATATAAACTGCATTCTACCGTAGTTAACAGTATGCAAAAAAAAAAGCAGCAAACATTCAGTGATGCACCATTTGTACATATGCTGTTACTTGTTGTGATTTGTTGTGTGCTAATTTTAACATAAAGCGCTATATAGTCAAACACACACATATGTCGCCATCACACCCGTATGTGCGCCTTCTCCAAACTGTTGCCACAATGTTGGAAGCGCACAATTGTACAGAGCGTCTTTAATGGAATTAAGGAGCCCAAACGTGCTTTGGCATGACAGTGTCCCTGTGCACAAAGCAAGCTCCATGAAGACACGGTTTGCTAAGGTTGGAGTGGACGAGCTTGAGTGTCTTGTACAGAGCCCTGACCTCAACCCCACTGAACACTTTTGGGAGGAACTGGAACACCGAGTGCACCCCTGACCTCCTCACCCAACACAGTGATTGGCCTCACTAATGCTCTTCCAGCTGAATAAATAAATCCCCACTGCCACGAAATGGAATCAAGAGGGAAAAAAAGGCTTTCTAGAAGAGTGGAGGTTATTAAGACTAAAGGATGGGATGTCCAAAAAAAGCACATATGAATGTAATGGTCATTTGGCGATGCAGTGTAGATCTTGGCTATTGTTCAGTCTTCCTTTTGGTATTTTTCTCCACCCTTTTATTTATACATCACTTTCCTGTGTATTTTTTTATTATTATTATTATTATTATTATTATTAAAATTAAAATGTCCAACCAAATATTAAATCATGTACGGAATAAACTATACACTTCACAGCTAAAGTCCACACTCTCAAGATTACAGATTTCCAGCTCTGGATCTGGAGAACCCCTGTCATGCGCATTTTTCTTCTCAAATCAGGAACGACTGTTTATAAGATAATAAATTGTGCCAGATATTTTGGGATTGAAGCAGGGAAAACATTACAGTGTTCAGGACTATCAGTATCCACCATTACCAGGACCAGGGTTGAGAACCTATGATCTAGATCAAACACACCAGTGCCTTTACTCTTCATTAGACTCTGCTGTGCGTCCCAGTATGAACAAAAGCCTACAGAGCTCGTGTCACACATGGACGTAATCTACAGCCAGATGTAGACTACTGTTCAAGCAATAAACCTCGTTTCTGCATTAGAGTTTTCATTCAGTCTTTCATTCAGATAAGTTATCTCATTAGCTACTTTCATGATCTGTTGCTTTCTTAGACAGTAGAACCAGCTGTTTGTTGTCCATATAAATGAATACAAACACAATGTGGGGAGGGGGAAAAAAAACCCAAAGGAAAAAAAATGGCTAGGAATTCCCTAAAGAAATTATTATGAAATAAGATAAGATTATGTGGCTGCCTTTGTTGACAGTTTCTAAAAGCGTCAAGAAAAGCTCAGATACCCCTTTATTTCTTTCTCTCTCTCTCTCTCTCTGTATATTTATATTGCAGTTAATCACATTTTGTGGAATTACACATTACGCAGCCGAAAATTATAACGTAATTATGAGCAAGAATGCCAAACGAATGCGTAGCGGTAGAGCACCCATCTGTCTCACTTACCAGTTATGCACAGTGGAAACAGAAGCATCAGTAGCTGGCTGTGTTGCAGCGGTGTCAGGGAACACCGCGGCTCGTTAACGGCACCAATTAGCGGCTCCGCGCGCTGCGTTTCGCGTGACATCACTGCCCTCTGCTGGCGGAAAAGCGCTACAACAGTTAAGAAAAAAAATAATAAATAAATAAAGCATCGAAAGTGAGAATTTGCGTTTAAGACTGATTTATGCTTTCCACATCGTGCGTCGCTATAATTACAGACAGCCTATCCTATCTTATCTTATCCTTTTTTTCTTTTTTTTTCTTTCTTTTTTTTTGAGGCACTGTGTGCAAAGACGGGGTAAACATTAAAAAAAAATGTTATAAAAAAAAAAAAAGGGATGACCTGTTGCTTATAGAACTGGAATTGAGGTGTAGACAGTGTCGCTGTGTATACAGAGCAAACCAAAAAATTACTTTTGTTGTTGTTGTTGTTTGTTTTTGTAATGCCGTACTGATATAGCTAATCTGATCGTCTGTACCAGTCTCGTGCGTTTGCGCCAAATAGATGCTTTTTCACATACCGGCCTCTCTTTTAAATGTTCTCAATTTTTCAGAGCAATTTCATGCACTGCAGCATGCAAAAAAATAAAAAATAAAAAAAACCGTTCACACGCACCGCGCGATGATTGACGTGCAGGGGCGTGTCTGTGGGAGTGACGTCACGTTGGTCGCACCAACCTGTTTAGACAGGAGCCTTCACGGTTACTGAGTAGCTTTACATTTAAGTGAATCCTGTGGCGACAATTACATCAATTAACTAATTACACACTGCATTTGCGGCATGTTATATTTAAAGATTTAACATTTATATTCTAATGCTTGGTTTCTCTTTACTTTATGATCTCTTTGTTTCAGAGGTCTATTTCCATAGCCTTAGCCAGCTGTGGATGGATAACATTTATCAACATTTCCAGCCTTTTATGTTCACCACACACCTAGGCTAATATCTGATAAAAAAAAAAAAAAACACTCAAAACACTATAACAATATTTGATTTTATTTTTTTTTTTTTTGAATATCATGAATAAGTGCAATATTTTCCATCAGTTTTTTTTTAGAAAGTGAAATTGTATATATTTCACACTTATTACATGTGAACTGAAACATATCAAGCATTTTTAGATTTTAATTTGTATCATCATCACCTGCAGTTCAAAAGAGAAGAAAAAAAAAACATCTCAAATTTTTAGAATATTTCTTTTCAAGTTTGAGTAAATTACTATTCGAGTGCCGTAAATACCGTGTGTGTGTCTCAGTCTGGTTCAGTACACACAGTCACAATCATTTAGCAGACTGCTGACTTCACAGTGCTGTCAGAGTGCTGTATCAAAGCATATTAATGGAAAGCTGACTGGATGGGGAAAGTGTGGTAGGAAAATGTGCACAAGCAACATTGATGACCGCAGCCTTGAGAGGACTGTCAAGAAAAAATCAATTCAAGACCTTGGTGTCAGTGCATCAAGAGCAGCCATGCACAGACGTCTTCAGATGTAGCATTCCTAATATCGAGCCACTCCTGAACCAGAGTCAACATCAGAAGTGTTTTACCTGGGCTAAGAAGAAAACAAACAGGACTCAGTTGCCCAAAGTCCTCTTTTCAGATGAAAGTTAACTTTGTATTTATTTTGGTAATCAAGGTTCTATAGTCTGGAGGAAGAGTGGAGAGGCACAGAATCCAAAGTGCTTGAAGCCAAGTGTGAGGTTTTCACAGTCTGTGATGATGTGGGTTGTCATGTCATCTGCTGGTGTTGATCCACTGTGTTTTATCAAGTCGAAAGTCAATGCAGGCATCTACCAGGAGAGTTTAGAGCACTTCATGCTTCCATTTGCTGGCGAGCTTTATGAATATGCCAATTTCCTTTTCCAGAAGGACTTAGTGCCTTCCCACAGTGGCGACAATGGAGTATTGTTAAGAGGAAGATCGCCCGACCCAAAAATACAGACGAGGTGAAGGCCGCTATCAAAGCAACCTGGGCTTCAGTAACACCTCAGCAGTGCCACAAGCTGATCACCTCCATACCGCACTGCATGCAGTAATTTGTGATAAAGGAGCCCCAACCAAGTATTGTCTGTATAAATGATAATACTTTTCAGATGTGGGACATCTCTGTATTGTAAATCCTTTTTTGATTGATATTAGGAAATATTCTAATAATTTGAGATACTGGATTTCTGATTTTCATGAGTTATAAGCCATAATCATCACAATCAAGACAAAAAAGGGCTTGAAATATTTCATGTTACATTTAATGAATATGGAATATAGTTTATATGAAGATGATATTATATGATATGATTTATATGAAAAGTTTATAGGAATATATGACAGTTTTTTATTTAAATTGTTTTTATTATTATTCTTTTATTCATTGTAAAGTTGGCCCACAAGTAAACTTTTAATCTCAGCCTAATTCAGTGAGCAACAATGATCTGAATAAGCTACGACCTTCACATCATAGCTTTAATTAGAACTATGTCTACAATTAAGCTATAACCTACCGTTAAAACATAGAACATTTAAGGGAGACTGAATTGTGAGTTTCTCTGTCAGAAAGTGTTCAGAGGAACCTGTTGATTTACCTGGATAATTAGAAAATATCCAGAGTTCTTAATTATCCAATGAACCCATAAAGAATCACAGAAGAACCAATTACAATGCTGTCTGTGCATTTAACACAGTCGTAAAAGCCAACATATTATGCAAAATGCAGCTCTGTGTGTGTGTGTGTGTGTGTGTGTGTGTGTGTGTGTGTGTGTGCGTGTGCGTGTGTAGGTGTGGGTGGTGGTTGTG
>JAOVYU010000051.1:22301488-22312524 GCA_025674565.1 Synodontis membranacea
CACATTGAGAGCCGAGATGCGATATTCAGCCGTGTCAATGAAATCACAGCTGTAATGCAACAATAAGACCAGGTTACTCAGAATGCACTCATTCACATAATCCATCACGACACATTCAATCTACACCAAAGTCAAAGGTAACTTGAAAAGTCGTAAGGTTTATACACAAGAGACAAGCAACCCAAAGACAATTTTGGCACCAATTTCATTTCACAATTCTTACTTTTTAATCTCCAGAGAGTGCATGTTGTAATTGCTTTCTGCAGTGTACTTCTCAGAGTGAGCCTTCGCATCGATGAGCACATTGTTTTTGTACCTGATCACAGAGGAGGTAAACCAAACAGCAAAGAAATAAGTTTTTTTAAAAATATTTATTCATTCTCGTTGTGTAGGGTTAGGGTTAGTTCTAATCTGTTTTCTGTTTCAGTGCAATATATAAAAAAATCTTGAATGTTGGTAAATTCTACTAGCATTTCTCTAATTTGCATTTTTTAAAAAAAAAAACATTTATTGTTACTAATTTCAGTCTTAAAATGGTCTTAGTCTATTGGTAGATAATTTTCCTTTTTTTAAATGATTGTGAAAAAGTAGGAACATTATCTGCTAACAGAATACAACAACCTTGAAATTAGTACTGTAAATATGTCTAGAAAAATGCTTAATGGTCTTTATTTTTGTCATATAATAATCTCACAAAAAGAAATATTACATAACATTTACCCAAGATTTAAGATTTTAACTTGAAGCTTTTGGCTAAATTTCTCTAGGAAACAAACAAAAAAGAAATTCTATTAGTGTCATATCCCTATTTCATTTAGTGTTTTGGCCCATAAATGTTGTTTAAATGGCTATAAAATCAACAGTTAAGCCACAGGCAGAAAGAGACAATCATGGTAAATGGTAAACACAGAAGATAAATCCTCACCAGGCCACGCGGGGTTTGGGCCAGCCAGCCACAGTGCAGTGTAGTGTCACACTCTTGCCCTCCCACACAGTCTGACCACGCGGCTTCACTATGAACTCAGGAGGATGAGTCAGACTGTCCGCGTTCAGCTTCCTCTGGAACTCATGCTTTTCTTGAATCTGTAATGAGAGCCAACTAAACATGAGTATGGGTTATAAGTAAATCGCAAACATATTGCTCATTGAATTCAATTGAGTTAGTTACAATTAAGATGTGGGTCTGCACAAAGCTGCCTGGGGAAACTATGTTGACATTTTGACCTTTTATACTGTACTCTTGGAAGTACAGCCATGCTGCCCTGGGGGTGCCTGATCTCGCCTGTTCTCGGAAGCTAAGCAGGGGCGGGCCTGGTTAGTACTTGGATGGGAGACATCCAGAGAAGACCGCGTGCTGTACAAAGACCCAGCCACAAGGGGGTGCACACTCTGGTGTATGCCTGCGTGCCGGTCCCGAGCCCGCATAAATGGGGAGGGTTGTGTCAGGAAGGGCATCTGGCATAAAAACTCTGCCAAGTCGGACATGCGGACAAAAAGATCCGCTGTGGCAACCCCTAGTTGGGAATAGCCAAAATGGGAAGGAGGATACTGTACTCCTGGAAGTTACAGGCCTAGCATTTCATCTTCAGACAGATGGACTGTCTATTTTCCATCATGTTTGTTAAACTGGCTGCTTATACTGTATAACATGGGCCTTGCAGGCAGATTGCATAAGGAAGGTTATAAAGTGACTAAAAACTTCCATGTCGTTTTTGATTGAGATTTCAATGTATGTTACAAGCAGAAAAACCCAACTTTTTAGCCAAGACTCAATTTCTTTTCTGTTTTTTGGCTGAATTCGGCCACAGCAATATCCAATGGGTTTATTAGACTACGTACCAAATCTACGGGTTTGTTAGACTGCCACAAACACACTACATAAAGTCCTTCATCAGCTCAAAACACAAGAGCAACTGCTTTTCATGTGACTAAATTTTCAGTACAGGATGTGATCGGGCTGTCACTTTAAACTATTCGGGTACAGAAGAGGTATATAAGCATGACCTTCTTGCTCAGATTCAGTCTCTCTGCAGACTCCCTTATAGTCGTGCTGCGGCTCTTCTTCACCAGTTTCAGCTGGTACTCAGAATCTCTTAAGAACAGGTTCTTCATCACCACATAGCCCAGACCCTCCTCCTTCAACTCCTCCTGGCTCTCCATCAGATCCTTTGTAGCTAAATAACTAATCAAAGGGATTGATTGGCTTATGGGGGTGCAAAAACAATTTCATCAGTCCCAGATAATACAAATGGAATGCAAAGAGTCTTCTATTTACATTAATATACAATTTGTACAGATCAAGGGTTTCATACACATCAGCATTAACAAGCATGACTCCGTTTGCATTTCTTTTAAAATTTCCGAAAGTATTAGAGATCACAAAGCTAAATATAATATCAGTCCTTCTAATAAAATACACTGTTTAGTGCATTTGGAACATTTCGATCAGTATTCTGTTTGGAATAGGAACGAAAGTCAGCCACCTGCTTCTACAAACAGGCACCACGTATCCAACGACACTCTCCTCTTTGTCCAGTGCCAGGCAGGCACACTTGTGTTCCTTGGCGTAGGAAGTCTTTTTTTCCTCCTGCTTCTTACTTGAAGTCTTCACCCTAAAGAAAAAATCCAACAGCAGTCACAACACAAGCAGAAGAAGGGGGGGGGGCAATCACAATGTCTCAGTTATTAACCTGGAGATGGAGCTCAGTTTCTTCTCCTGCTTCTTCGCTGAAGTCTGAATGCTAAAGAAGATCCACGAGCGGTCACGCCACAAGCAGTGGAGAAGAGAAAAAAAAAACAAGGGCAGTGTTTTTTTTGTTGTTTTTTTTTTTTTACCATCAAAGTATTACTCTTGCCCTTGTAATTAAGAAACACATAATGTCTCAGTTATTAACCTGGAGATGGAGCTCAGTTTCTTCTCCTGCTTCTTCCCTGAAGTCTGAATACTAAAGCAGATCCACGAGCAGTCACGTCCCAAGCAGTGGAGAAAGAAAAAAAAAACAAGGCCAGTGTTATTCACCATCAAAGTATTATTCTTGCCCTTGTTGTAATTAAGAAACCGTTTATATCTCAGTTGTTAACCTGGAGATGGAGCTCAGTTTCTTCTCCTGCTTTCTACCTGAAGTCTGCATCCTAAAGAAGAGCCAACAGCAGTTATGAAACAAACTCACAGCTCCTGAATCTAACACTGCTGTTCGTTTCAATAAAAAACCCCCCACAATAATAGCACAGTTTGGATGGAATGAAATTGTTATTGTGTTACATGATGTTCTTATTTAGTGTGTTAGTGAAAGATTAAAATGTGATCACACACTGACCTATAGCTGATAAGCAAAACTGTTAATGTGTCAAAAAAAAAAAAAGAAAAAAAAGAAAAAGCAAATGTAAAAAGCACTGAAAATGATTCAGTAGAGTATGTGATGCGCAGGGACAAAATCTTCATCTGAGTCCTTACTGGACTGTTTTCAATTTAAATGCAGCTCTGTAGATTGCTTTCGATTTGCAAATTGCAGTATGCAATAATTGCTGTTGTTCTCCTTTCACCTGATTTATCTTTTAGGAAAGTTGTGCTTTCATTGGTCAGAATGGACTAAACTTCTCACTTCTCAGATTATTAGTGGTAATATATTATGCATACGCATGTATGATGATTAATGCCAACCACCCACAAATTATGAACGCCCACAAAACTCCATTAAAGGCAGAGCTCACAGTGAGCTGAAAACAACACAACGATGACTAAATACACAGGATGATGTGATAAATCTCCCAGCTCAGCCATTTGCTAGACTTGTTTGTTTTCTTACATTATGGATTTGTTTTGGATCTTCCTTTCGATCCATCAATAAGAAATAACTGTGTTTAAAAAAAAAAAAATCATAATGCAATTTGTGAAGCAGCTGAAATAAGTAAAAACTATTTAAACTTAGAGAGAAGTTAAAACAAGTTAAACAAAGTCTGGAGCACTCAGAGGACACGAACTATATGGATTTTCCTGGATGCCACAAATGCAGATAAACAAATACATTTACAAATCAATTTGTTGATGTCCAGCTTGTTACTTGACGCCCTTTATCCTTTTTTTTTTGCAAAATTAAAAAAAATTGTTAAAAATTTAATCCAAGGCTTTAAACGGTTATTGCCTTAATGAACACTGAATCAGCTTTGGTTAAATATACCTCCAACAATTCCAGTTTTTGCATTTATTAAATATAATGTTGGTATTCATTAAATATTAAGAATTAAAAAGATTGAAAAGATTGCTTGGGTGTCTTCTGTAAGCACTTCACACATGTTCTTCAAATAAAGCATTGTTGTTTTAAGAACGATTTGGCTGTCAGAATTGGACAGCAGCAGGAGATAAACCTGGAGGCATGTAAACAGTCCTGTCACATATTTCCACCTGCCAGCAGTATTATGGGCTTCCCGTTGTTAACATGCTTGACAATCAGGGCCTGCGGTACACAAAGCTCTGCTATCTGGGGGGATTCATTCTTCATCCCTTGTAGTGCCATCATTTATCTCTGGACTACACTGGCTTTCAAGATTAACCCTATTACTCATTATTATTAGTCATATTGCATTTATTCTCATCATCGCTTTGTCTGCTATACAGTAAAAACCTGCAGGATGAATATTAAGAGAAATGTATGTGAAGTGGAGTGGAGAGCAATTTCGCAAAGCAAAGGGGATAATATGATTTTGCGGCATAGAGCTTCTGAATATCCTACTCAGTATTGCATGATTCCAGAATTTGACTGGGGAAGGGGGCAGTACAGTTGCAGTACAGTAACAGGGATCTCGAGCCTCTACATTTTCCTGTCTCACGAGCCACAAATAGCCCTGGGATACATTAATAACCTTGGCTTTTGGACAGCAGAGAGGTTCAAGTTCTTCCTCTAAGTATGTTATAGAGATCCATGATCAGCGTGTCGAACAAAATCAGTTCATTTATTGAATGAAGAAATTTGCAAGGCAATTTTAACCAAAGCTATGAACAAGCCAGAAGCAAAATAATAATAATAATCCAATAATATAACTGGATAAAAGAGCCTGTTGTGACATTGTATAGTCTTAGTATTATCCTAGTAACACCGTTATACAAAGTCTCACAGTATTAAGATCTACCATGGGCCATAATATACATTGAAATTCTTTAGCAGTGTAAAATCTCTACATCAGTACAATCTTACGACTTTTAGAAAACCTGTACTGTACTGTACTGACTGTACAGAAATCTAAACGATGGGATGATTTACAGTTTTCATACAGCATTCCTTTAGTGGGAATCTCGCCACTATTATACCTAAGAACTGCTGCTGTAATCATAAAATAAATAAAACATACCAAACATCCTTTCAACACACTTAGTACCACTTAACTTTGTGTATACAGTTGGATAAGGGTAATGAATTATAATCCTATTATCCAGTACCTCCTACATGAGAATGGGTTCCCTTTGAGTCTGGTTGCTTTCAGGTTTTCTTCCTCCTGCAGTCTCAGGAGGTTTTTCCTTGCCACTGCCACCTCTATTCATTCTGAATATTAATCTTCATCCAGATTTTTGTGAAAGCTGCTTTGTGAAAATGACTACTATTAAAAGCTATATACAAATAAAATTTAAAGGAATTTAAAGTTGAAGCTGGGCTTGGAGTCATAATGTTAATCAATATACATATACCTGAAATAAAATTATACAATGATTCATCCAAACCACCCCCCCCCTTCCCCAGTATCCATTGATCATAAAATTTTTACATAGTTAGCCGTGAAAAGCATTGCTTCTAGGGTCTGTGCCGTTTCTTGCCACGTTTATTTATTAGGTCAAATGTATTATTTATTAGGCTAATATTTATTTATTAGGCTAAAAGTGAAACATCAGAAACAACTCTATCTCTTGTCTTTAGAAGGCCGATCTCATCTGACCTCAAGACTACGTTTGTGTTTAGAAGACTGATCTCATCCTGAGCATCGTGTGAGGATGAGTTAGGAGGATGAAGGGTTATTTATTACAGAAGCATGGGAGTCTCTAGAATGGTTAAAGGCGCCATGATTAAAAAGCAGCAGCAGTGTGAGGACACAGTGTCAGCACACATCAGGAAAGAGCACAGTGACACATCATCGCTGACTCCTCTTACCCCATGCTGCTCACGTGAGCCTTATAAGACTGGTGGCTAAAAGACGACAGCGAGCTTTGGTGGTAGCTGCTCTCGTATTGAGTCTCCAGATTCCGCCGCTCCTGCTCCTGTTGCACTTGTATGGATCCTGACATCCTGAGTGGATCTCGGATTTACTTGCTCTTGGTTTCTGAATGTCCCGTAGTTCTGTTTCCCCCCTCTGATTGTCGCTTTAGGCGCAGTCGTAGTTTAACTAAGGGTCAGTTCCATCGCATTTAGGTCAACGCATGAATATGTTCAATTCAAGAGTTGTTCAAATGCTGCGCTAGTGTCAGATTCAGACTGTATGCATTACAGCAGTGAGAACCAACCTGTTTCTGGAGGTATCTACCTTCTCGCGTGTTATCAAAATCTAACACGCTTCTTTTATGCTGGCTTTACACCAAACAACTTTTCAAGCGATTTTACTGTCACAGACAGATTACAAATGTTGGATTAAATTCATAAGAGTTTGACTAGAACTGTAGCAGGTGGTCAGGATAGCTGTCTTAGGCCAGTCTTTGTCTCCTCTTGATGCTCGGATAAAATCGACCATGTTTAATATTATCTTTAGTCTTGGCTAATGCAGATAGTGACCCTGCAAGATCCCTGTCTTCGCAAAATCATAGATAATCGCTTGGAAGTTGTTTGGAGATAGGCCGGCACAACTCTGCAACTAATCACACCTTGTCCTTAAATGCGAGAGTCTTTTTCAAAGTCTTCTTAAGGCAATGATTGGATGGTCAATCAGGCACCATTATGGTTGGAGCTAAAGTCTTCATCGAGGTAGATGTCCAGGAACATGGTTCGTGATTATACTTGATTTAAATATCTATTAACACTGTGCTTGATTTAAATATCTATTAGCATTTCAGTGAAATATAAACAACTACAGAAAGTCTACTTGTTGCCGGTAAACTAATTCGTAATGATTGACAAATCAATAAACAAATTCATTCACCCAGCCTGAAGGTTTGAAAAGAAGCAAGGTTTATCATATTTCATTGATACATAAGGCAGCCTGGACACAGTCATAAGAAGATATAAGATGTCACAACACCTATTATGGTGGTACTTAAAATGTTATAGCAATTTCTTCATATAATGCAATGGAAATTGAATTACAGATGAATATGAAAGAGAAGCTATCATAACAAATATTAACTTTAAAAAATATTTTTAAAAAACATTCATCTAACAAAAAAAAAAAAAAAGCCACAGGTAAATATACTGGATACAGTAACAATTAACACAGAATTAACCCCAGATAATGATTTTCTTGGGGTTTTCATTCCAATAAAATAAGATGCAGTTTCTTACCAAACTCCAAATTTTGCAGAGGAATTTTGAAAAAAGTGAGAAAGAAGGGACTCGACTCCGAAAGGGGCCAAAATCCAGGCAAAGCAGCGGTGCAGGGTGGCGGAGCGGAGTGCTGGGGCACAGAGGCCAAAAATAATGCTGAACCCTTGGCAGAGAGGAGCGCGACCTTGTATGGCGAGTGGAGCGTTAAATTTAGCCCACAGGGGACAGCCGTATACAGGGTTGCCAGATTGAGTCCATGGTATGGTGCCTTGTAGACATTACACCCCAACTGATCTACCATAAATCAGCCATAACTGTAAATTTGGAAAATTGTATCTAGCAACAGAAGTCCTTAATTTTATCTGAGTGGGTTTGGGAGGGAAAGTCAGTTCAAAGTCAGCTGAGCTAACATGCTAAACGAGGAACGTGCCACCTGCTAAATTCAACGCCCTGAGAGAACGATCACTAAAAATAATTCATTACAAATAATTCCTTCGCTCATATTCTGTTTTAAAGGTCTGCTTTGTAGGCTTTAGTGGGCTCCATTAGTAACATATTCAGAAGTATATAATAGTCTATTGAACTATAATTACTTAATAAGTATGAATCATCAAGTTCAGAATGTGTATACAGCGCACGGGTCCACTTCCACGGAGCCGCCATGTTGTGCTACTACACTGACTCAGAGCAGACAATGCTCTATAGAGTGCCTTGTGTGTTTCACGTTTTCTGGAAGGAAATCCGGAAGGAAGCACCCAGCACAGATGTTTGTTGTGTGTTTCAGTGTTTTCTGATGCTGGCTAAAAAGTTTGAGAAAAATGGAGGATCATCCTCATTTTGCAGCACAAAAAAAATGCAAGGGAATGTAAATGCAATACTTGGGAAGTATGATAGCCTACTATTGTATGATATACTACTACTACTGGGTAGAATACACGCTTGGAAAGGGAGGAGTAAAGGAGGGACGTTCCGTTGTTTGAATCCTACATAGCAAACCTTTACATGTTACTTTACTTGTACATTCTTAGAAAACCCAGACACATCTAGTGACCCTACAAGGACGACCTACAGAATTTCACCCAGAGGAAGCCCATTCAGACAAGGGGAGATCATGCAAACTCCACGCAGACAGATCCCCAGTCGGATAACAGGTTCAAACCCAGAACCTTCTTGCTGTGAGGTGACAGTGCTAACCGCTGCACCCGTAGACCAGTTGAGTATTTTGTCTTTGCCTGAAATAACGTCCACTTTTTTTACACTACTCCTCACATGAAACATTCTAATTTGTTATCATCTATCTAGAAACACGAGTGAGAAGCTGGTCTTTTAATGATGAGGAAATCTGTTTACAGTCTGTCCATTCAACAGCTGAAAAAAACAGCTGACTAAACAAATCTGACTAAGCAGGCTGAGGACTAGAGACAGATTACTCCTTAGTTAGACAACAATACTATATTTCTAGGGTCCGGTACCCTTTATTAACAAGTTTTCGTTCCTTCGCTCGATTGGACTCAACATGTCCGTTTTCTCCTAAGTTCAAATGCTCAGTTAGGATCATTTTAATTAACAAGTGCCATCTAGACAATCAATAAATATGTCTATCACCATTTTTAGCAACAGAAACAAAAAATTCTTTTTAATATTAAGGAAAACAATCACAAATGTTTTTTTGATGCGATTATGTAAGTAATAAGTGATGTGAAGAAAAAAAATCATTCATTAATTCATTTTCTGAAGCCTGTTTATCCAGGTCATGGTTACAGTGCATACCGAGACAGTCTTAAGAACACGGCACAAGGCAGGAATACATCCTGAACAGGACATCAGTCCATGACAGGGTACAATTAAGCGTCACCAATCCAACTTCCTGACTACATGCATGTTTCTAGAGGACCCAGATGAAACCCATCCGCAGAGAGAACGTGAACTTCACAGTGTAAAATTCACAGGTGAATCATGCTTAATTCATGTTTGGGTGACTTTTCTGCAAGTGTACGAATGATTACTACAATGGAACAAGTTATCAAACCACTTAAAAAAACAAATGTAATGTTGTATAAAGTGTTTTATGAATGAAGTCTACTGAAACTATGTAAACTCATACTGAAAATATGAGTAGTGATTAATTAACTTTGTAGGCATCATAAGAGAACAAACATTTTATTGCTCACAGCAAAATAATTTACACAAACATGACGACATGATTTGGCGTAACTAATATCTGATGTTACACAATTTGTAGTACATTATATGACGGTATTCCTCAATTTACAGCAGCAAATACACCACAATACAAGCTGTATACGCACTACATTAAAAAATGGCTTAAAGCGTAGAGATTTATCGGTGTAATAAAACCGCAACAATGTCAAACGACTGTTCAGGATCCAATACAACGGCGGCTGTAATTGTTGTGCTATATTTTCTTGCGTATTGAGAATTTTAGGTCGTAACACCGTATTTGATTTTAAAAGACAATTTCAGTTGGTTTATACCACAGAGCCTACCAAAACACTGCTGTGGAGACTTAAAGCACCGTATTAAATTAAATCCCTAATTCCTAGGCACACAAAATATAGCCATTAAAACTTTTACACAGTACTTAGAGACGTGCTATCTGCGCAGTGTACATGTCCTTACTCACACACCTTAAAGAAACTATGTAGAACATTAGACCAGTTTGAATTTAAGCAGGAGGCTGCTGCGAGCATTTCCACTGTTATACATTTTAACCTCCGGATCACTGCGACAGGTTTTAAGCTGCCCTTTAAAGGACGAATGCATAAATAAACACTGTTGAACTTGCTCCTGTGCTGAAGCTCAGTGTGATTGTTTCTCAGTCGCTCACAGAGCAAAAAATGAACGGAGTTGTTGGTGTGAAAATTCCTGCTACTCAGTCAGGGCTAAATTTTTGTTCTGAATCTTTGCCAGATGATCAGATATGCCGGCTTCAATCTTGTCGCACTGAGCAAGGAACCCCTGTGAGAAAGGAAAAAAAAACCCCACAATGACAAATTAGATTTGATAAAGTATAATTAACTGATTAGTGATTACATGTGGTAGGATTTAAAATCTATAAAATACACCTGTACCTGTACAGTCTTGACAAGTCCTTTTTTCTTCATCCTACAGTCGCTGAAATTCTCAGGCACATCCTGCAAATAAAAACAGAAATTAGTATTAGTATCTGCCTGGAAGTACTGGTTGTAAACAGTGCATTTCATTTCTGATGTTCATACTTGATGCATCAATCCCCCCCCCCCCCCCAAATGGATACCAATAAGGAAATAAGTATCCTTCTTCACATTAAGCAAGCAAAAGAACGTAATATTTGGCTCTGTTTATACTGGTTGCTGTCGTGTGCTGCAGGAAACAGACTCCTCAGGCTGCGTTTTATATTTCTGTCATTTTTGCAGGTTATTTGTACTGTTGTAAGATGCTGTAGTAGTCACAGTGCAAGGTTTGCAGACTGCTTTTACTTGATAAATAATTGTGGAAAAACTAGGGCTGGGCGATATGGCTGAAAACTGTATCACGATATCAGTGTTTCATATCGGTCGATATCGATAATTATTGATA
>JAOVYU010000051.1:22368643-22379930 GCA_025674565.1 Synodontis membranacea
ATAATGAAAGAGATAAATCCTGCATTCTCCACTACTGAATAGGAGCTTCCCAATCACCATGGCAATTTCTTTTGCCTTGATTAAATCATGATTGGGGAATGAATAAGGGGTCTTGTATCAAACAATATGATACAACACACCATACTGTTACACACCTAGTGCTTTCCCACTTGCTGGGTTTTTTTTTCTCATTTTATTTTATGGGAAGAAGCAACAATGCGAACAGCCCGTAGTCAGTTTTAAATATGTTTTGAGAAAAGGTATGATGCCACAGCCCCACATGGACCAGTCAAGTCACACAAGCAGCATCAATTCTCTTGATTTTCTGACTCCAAATGTACAGCAAAAGCAAAAACAAACACTTCAAATGCCACAGTCAAAGCAGTCTTTATTACTATTTATTAAATCTAATCTAGAGAGCAAGCTATGCAATTTATTTAGCTGACTGTAGTAGCTAGGACTGGTAAGAGCGTTGTTATGGTTACTGTGAGTGTCTGTGAGTGTCTTTGTGTGTGCGTCAAAAAAAAATATACTCTTTACTATACTATTAGCCTACATTTCTGCTTTAAAATGCCACTTTTTAGCACAATCCAACCCTCACAGTGATCAGCCATAACATTAAAACCACCTAATATCGTGTCAGTCCTCCTTGTGCTGCCAAAACAGATCTGACCCATCGAGGCATGGACTCCACAAGAAATATGAAGGTGTGCTGTGGTATCTGGCACCAAGACGTTAGCAGCAGATCCTATAAGTAAAGTAAGCTGTGAGGTGGGGCCTCCATGGATCAGACTTGTTTGTTCAGTGCATCCTACAGATGCTGAATCGGATTGAGATCTGGGGAATTCGGGGGCCAAGTCAGTTTCTTGAACTTTGTCATGTTCCTTGAGCCATTCTTGAACAATTTTTGCAGCGTTGCAGGGCACATTATCCTGCAGAAAGAGGCCACTGCCATTAGGGAATACTGTTGTCATGAAGGGGTGTACATGGACTGCAACAATTTTTAGGAAGGTTGTAGGTGTCAAATTGCATTTTCCATACATGGACTTTACTTTTATATTAATGGCTGCCTAATTATATTTGGAAACCCATTTTAGCAAATAGGTATGAAGAACGAGAATGTCCTGTGTGCGATAGAAAAATAACATTCTAAAGGAACATACAGTAATGTACTGTATCACTTAAAAGAACTGTATTGTGCATGAATGATCGGCCAAAGAGCTGACCACATGGACGAAGAGTTTTCATTCTGTAGGTAATCAGTACACCTGTTACGTGTTATTGTCAATATTACCATGACAACGTGGAGCCCTTGATTCCAGTCAGCGTATTCATCTTTGTAATGGTGTTTAATGCTGTTTTTTTAGCCTATTTAACTGATTATTAAAAGGACATTAACAGTCCATGTACATTTGATCAATCTATTTTCATACAAGTTAACAGAAATAAATAGGCCATTGTTGTTTTTTTATCATAAATCACAGATACAAAATCTAAAAGCGAACGGTGTTCCTTTTCCAGTAAAAAAAAATATATATATTTAGCTGTAAACAAAATTGAAAGAGAGTAAATTTTTCTGAAACCTGTGATTGTCACTGATAACATGTGCAATTCACTGAGCAACACGAACGGAGGAGATTCTGATCGATACACAATAGCATTTAGTAGGCCATTTTTGTGCCAGTACGTAATGCCAGCCCTTTCTGCCAGCTACCATGACAAGCATACTTCAAAAATGTGGGAAACATTGTACAGTGACATATACAGTACATGAAAACCAGGACCCAAGGATTCTCAGCAGAACACTGATAAAGAACGTCACACTGCCTCCTTCGGCTTGCCTTCTTCCCATAGTGCACCGTAAGTGATGCGCATGCATTCTGACCGATCTGCAGCTACACAGCCCATAAACCCTGTCATTGGTTCACTAGTTGTCCTGCCTTGGACCACTTTTGACCCTTGCGCTCAGTTTCTTATGCTTGCCGATTATTCTTGCTTCCAACACATCTGCTTTAAGAACTGACTTTCACTTGCTGCCTAATATATCCCAACCCTTAGCAGGTGCCATTGTATTGAGATAATCAATGCTATTCACTTCACCTGTCAGCGGTTTTAATGTTATTGCTGATCGGTGTATGTCTTAGTTAGACAGTGTATCAGGTGGTCAAAGTGTGCATACCCTGAAAGCAGCGAGGATCATGCGGGTGACCTTCACTCTGACAGACTCCTGCAGAATGTCGGAGAGGGCAGGCACCACGTTGTAGTGGCGCAACTGCTCACACAGCTCAGGGCTGAAGGCCAGGAACCACAAGCAGAAGATCATCTGGTATTGCAGCTGGAAGCCACACTTGTTACTCAGCACTGCCGTGATGCTAGAAGAAGCACAGCACACATACTCATGATGTTATCTCATTTTCAGTAAGTCTAATTGCACACATCAACACAGTCACATGGAAGGGGGGGAGTGACTGGTGCTTTCTGCCAAATGTTCATAGATCCAGTCTCAAAAGATGCAGATGGAGGAGTGTGGTAGCATTCAACCTGCTAAACAGGAACATATTGTGGAAAACAGTTGGGGAAACTGCTCATTTACTCTGTCAAAACAAAATGCATTTGAATACCTCTGTGTTCTCATTTGTGCTCCTCCAGTGGTTATCAGTCTGGTAATTAATGAATTAGATTTTTCTGACTGCTACCAAACAGTAAAATGATGAATTAAGTATTTACGTTTTAGTCTTACCAGTTCACTCCATCAGCTTCGACCCAGGCAAACTTATACTCATTCACCCTCACCATCACCTGCAGGCAACCAGCGATGCACTGAACATACTGAGAGCTCTGTGTGGGGAAAACACACATACACAAAACAAACATACACAAACGCACACACAAATTGACATACACACATATATAGACAGACAAGACAACACGGTCAGAAGATGAGAAACATCAACAATCCACATAAACAAGGGAAAGGGTGTGTTGGATAAGGCCATCCTTTGTAGGAGATAGCAAAGAGAACACAATGAAACAAGGCCACCTTAATTGACATTTTGCATTCGTTTATGCACGTGCAAGACCTTGGGAGAATCTTGAACATGCAAATTTAAAGAGACAATGTAGTAGAAACAAGACAGTGGCATCTGCAACCTGGATAGAGAGAGGTTAGCAGAGTGGCTGAGAGAAGATATAAAATTCTATTAATCACTGCTAGAGAAAAGAGAGAGAGAGAGAGAGAGAGAGAGAGAGAGAGAGAGAGAGAGAGAGAGAGGAAAGAACGACATTGCAGACCAGCATGAAGGAATTATGCATAAAAGCCGAGTGCTCAGGAATAAAAAGAGAGGTTGTGAAGAACGGCAAATTAGTGAGCTGAGATTTTAGGAGTGCTGACAGAAAATTGAATTAGGGCATGTGCTGGCTTGCATCATACCAGCAGATTAAAGAATGGCATGAAAAACAAAAACCTGCACATATTACAACTAATAATTCCTAGTTAACCAATGAAAGATTATGAACCTAATCTTCCCTTGTTCCTTTAACTTACAGAGGCAAAAAAAACATAAATAAAAGTAAAACATATATCCCACAAAAGCACTGCTTGGGCTCATATAAACGAGAGCGAGAGCAGAAAAGGAGAATAGCTTAAGTGTTGAAGGGGAAATCGAGTACAGGTGATTGAAAGAGATATGCACATTCCCTCATGTGTTAATTACTTCTCCTACCCTATTGGCTCATTAGTTTACCTTTCCTAATTACTCCCT
The DNA here is from genome assembly GCA_025674565.1 of Synodontis membranacea. Classification (NCBI taxonomy): domain Eukaryota; kingdom Metazoa; phylum Chordata; class Actinopteri; order Siluriformes; family Mochokidae; genus Synodontis; species Synodontis membranacea. The sequence continues at coordinate 22,372,405 of JAOVYU010000051.1, forward strand.
CATGTGTTGATTACCTCTTCTTTCCTATTAGCTTATTAGTTTATCTTTCCTGATTACACCCTCCATTTATCCCAGCCTGACCTGTAGCCCGTGTCCGTTCTCCATTGTGGTGTCCTATACTGTTTCCGTCCTGTCGGTTTGTGCTAACCTTTGTCTCTGTCTCTCATAGTGGCAGCCAGGACATTTGTGTATTCCAGCCACAGCCAGCCGGGTTATATGCAGAGTCTCAGCTACAAGCCAAAGCTACGCTACAGCCACAAGCTAAGTTACGAGCTAAGCTACGCTACAACCACAGGCCAGGCTACGCCATCGCCTCAAGCCATGCTTCTCTTCAGCACAGAGTCGCGCTCCGAGCAGAGCTTCCACTCTTGCGGAAGGCTTCGTCTCCGCCAACGCTATGCCATGAGCGAGTGCTACGCTACAGGCTAATGCTGGGCTTCAAGCCGAAGCGCCATACGGACTGACTCTCGTATTTCAGCTAAGTTGTTTGCTCTTTCTGATTCCTAGGCTTCTCCGCCCTGCAGGGCTCTGTGCTTAAAAACTCTGAACTTTCTGTGCATATTGACTCTGAACTCTATGTGCTTAAAGACTCTGAACTCTATGTGCTTATTGACGCTAAACTCTTTGAATATATATTACGGCTGATACAGTATCTCTCTGCATTCCGGCTGGATGTTAGCCTGCTGCTACTATCCTTAGTTATCATTACTGCTTCCTGATTTGGCCCTGCTGTTTGGTTGTTTGTTTATTTGTTCTTTTATATCTTTATTCAATAAAATAACCCTTTTGGAATATTCCTGCATCTGTGTCCACCTTCATCCTCATAGTGGCCAGTTGCCAGGCCACAGTTGTAAATAAGAAACCTGTTCTTAATCTGTCTTGCCTGGTTAAATAAAGGTAAATAAAACATCCACAGACATGACAGAAGAATGGACCGTAACAATGGATGCAGCATGAACTCAGGCTACTGCCCCTGAGCGCCCTCCAGACGCCCAAAAGGAGGCTGCTGCTCAGGAGCCCCACGTTGCAAACCTTCTTCCCCCTTCTGATTCTCTTTCAGGTGCCGAAGCAGAGCCAGATCCCGGGTGGAAGGCCAAGAGGGTGCCCTGCAGCTTTGAGGCACTGGTGCAGCCTACGAGGGCAAGCTGCACCCCGGAGTCCCCTGAGCAAACCGAGAGGGCAGCCTGCGGCCCAGGGCTCCCTGAGCAGGCCGTGATGACGGCCCGTGGCACAGAGTTTTCCTTCTGCTCTGCTGTCTTGTCTGACACTTTCAGGTGCCAAAGCAAAGCCAGATCCCTTGTGGCAGGCCAAGAGTGCGGCCTGCAGCATTGAGGCACCGGTGCAGCCTACGAGGGCAAGCTGCACCCTGGAGCCCTGTCCTGAAGGTGGAGCTTCCTCTACCCATTAGGCTAAGTCCCAGATAACGAAGTCCAAGATAAAGGCCAAGGCAAAGCCAACGACAAAGCCTGAGTCTCCACCTCCAGCCACTGAGCAAACTCCAGGTCTAGCCTTTGAGCATGCTCCAGCTCCGGCTCCAGCCACCGAGCATGCTCCAGCTCCGGTTCCAGCCACAGAGTAGCTCCCATCTCTGCTCAAGCTCCACAGCCAGCCTCAGCTCCAGTGTCGGAGCCAGCCACAGCCTGAACCATGGGGCCAGCTCCAGCTCGCACACCAGAACCTTTCTCTGAGCAGGAGGCACCCAAGGTCTGTGCACACACACACTGCACCACCCACACTAGAATCCCCCTCTACCTTCCTGATTCACTATCTTGCGGAGTCCCTACTCACTGCCTTCTCTGAGTCTCTACTCAGACCCCTGTCTCAGTCCCTTTCCAAGTCCCTCACTCTTTCCCATTACGAGCCCACTCTAGCCCTGGCTTCCTTCTCTGAGCCCGCTAACACCCTGATTTCCCAGCACGAGCCCGGTCTAGCCCTGGCTTTCTTCTCTGAGCCCGCTCCCGCCCTTACTGATTCCCTCTCCAAGCCCACTCCAGCCCTGTCTGTCTGTCCCGAGCCCGCTCAAGCCCCGACTTCCCAGTCAGAGCCTGCTCAAGCCCCGGCTGCCTGTTCGAGCCCGCTCGGCCCTTGGCTCCAAAGCCCATTCTGGTCCCACTCCAGGCCATTACTCCTTCCCTATCCGAGCCTGCTCCAGCCCTGGCTGTCTGTCCCGAGCCCGCTCACGCCCCAACTTCCCAGTCAGAGCCCGCTCAAGCCCTGGCTGACCATTCCGAGTCCCCTCAGCCCTTGGCTTCCAAGCCTTTTCTGGTCCCACTCCAGGCCCTTACTCATTCCTTTTCCAAGCCTGCTCCAGCCCCGGCTGTCTGTCCCGAGCCTGCTCAAGCCCTGACTTCCCAGTCAGAGCCCACTCAAGCCCCGGCTTCCTGTTCCGAGCCCGCTCAGCCCTTGGCTTCCAAGCCCTTCCTGGTACTTAAAGACTCGGAACTCTCTGTGCATTATTGGCTCTGAACTCTATGTGCTTAAAGACTCTAAACTCTCTGTGCATATTGACTCAGAACTCTATGTGCTTAAAGACTCTGAACCCTCAGTGCATACTGACTCTGGACTCTATTTGCTTATTGACTCTGAACTCTTTGAATATATATTATAGATGATATCTCTCTGCATCCCACTTGAATGTTAGCGTGCTGCTACTATCTTTAGTTATCATTACTGCTTCCTGATTTGGCCCTGCTGTTTGGTTGTTTCTTTATTTGTTCTTTTATATCTTTATTCAGTAAAATAACCCTTCTGGAATATTCCTGCATCTGTGTCCACCTCTGTCCACAGACCTGACAATAACTGGAGAGTAAAAAATGAATTTATGGTACAGGTAACCCTCACCACTTCGTGCTTCGACTTTCACTCTACCGCGTTTTTTTCAAATACAGTATATTCATTAAAAAGTTGATCGAGACAGTGAAAATGCGGGTTGTCTTGAATCAATTATTTTTATTTTTTATTAACTTTTTAACTTATTAACTTCAACTTTTTTCCAAAAAATCGGGTATTATTTCATGTTGAGAGGGCTCTAACAATGTTAAAAACCATATTTAGAAGGTCATAAACAGGTTTTCTATACTCTAACTACGAAAATATTCGATATATAAATAAAGAATCCTACTTCGAGGAAATTCATGTATAGTAGTAGAGTCTGGAACGGATTAACCACGATAAATGAGGGTTTACTGTATATGAAAATGTAGTTTTGAAAGGTCAGAAATTCATATTTGGTTTTGTATCTAGTATGTTAAATTTGCTTTCAATTGCAGTAAGGTGTTTTGTATTAGCATAACTAAAAATGTAAGTGCTTCCTGATGTCACATTCCCTGCATTATAGAAGGGATAAATTCAAAACTGAGCTACATTCACCCCTTGATTAAAGGTACAGTACTTTTTATTTAACTGCTTTGTATTGTACAAATTATTTCTTATAAATATTTTCAAATCAAAGTTCAGCATGCATATTAATAAAATGCTGCGAAAAGACACAGGCAGTACCATCATTATGGCTCAACTCGTAGTCTGTAATTAATATTAGTATTTCCATAAAACAGAAAGATCATTTTGTGATCCGGCCTAGGGTTAGGAAAACACTGAAATTGAATTTAAAAAAATGAAAATGTATTATAAAGCATGACCTTAAACATTCCAGGTCAAATTCAATTTGGCATCAAAACAAACAACTAAGCAGGTACAGGTTCTCAAAGTGAGGACAGGGGAGGAAAAAACCATTACATGGAACTGAGCCACATAAACCATAAACCAAACAAATCGCTATTAGGAAAATACAGTGTATTTTATCCAACATTATTATCAGGGTTCTGGCTTGGATGGCACTTCTTTTCTGGAAAAAGGATGGAAGGGCACCTGAGCAGCTGATCTGGCCTCAGCACAAACTAATTAGCTTATGAGTGCATCAAAAGGCACACTGAATACGCTTTATGATGCAGTCATATGGCTCATGCCTTATATCAATACTACTTTGATGTCCCTCCGCACTATTTACCCAGAACACATGGGGTTAGAATGAAAAACAGGGTTTGACCTGTCATCCTGTACAGCAGGGGTCAGCAACCCTAGGCACGCATGCCACAAGTGGCGCACGGAGGAATTTCTGGTGGCATGCTGACGGACTTTTCGTGACGTCACATGCCACAATGAGGGATCAACATGATGGAGCACAGCCCCTGTCATTACACGATCCGTGCCGCCTGCCCGATCCGTTCTGCGCATGTTGGTTAGGGTTAGGGTTAGGATCGGGTGTTCTTAGGGTTAGGGTTAGGATCGGATGTTCAGCGCATGGTCTTTGAGCATGCGCAGAACAGATCGGGCAGGCAGCACGGATCGGGTACTGACACCCCTCGCTCGCTAAAGACGCCCTAGCCCCCCCCCCCCCCTTGTTAACATGGCACACTAACTAACAAGAACTATCTAATTGGCACTCCATGTCAAAAAGGTTGCCAACCCCTGCTGTACAGGATCAGGACAAGTCAATTTCCAAACAAATTCATATTGTATATAAAGTGCAAGATGAGGACGCTGTGGACTGGGGTTTGGTCAGTCTTCTTAGGAATGCACTCATCTGATCATTATGTAAATTGATCACACATACAGAAAAGGTGATTTACTAGATTGCATAACAAAAGCATGTACGCTTTTCTACCTGGGAGCTAAGCTGAGTCTTGATCCAGTTGAAGTAGTAATTCAGATCACTCCCTTCCATCCGATCCTGGCCCCAGGCTGCCAGCTTGGCAATGATCCTGGCAGCCTAAAAAAAAAAAAAGGAAAAAGTGAACATGTGTATCTGTGGTAAGAAAGAAAAGAAAGCAGGCTTTGCCTATGTGGCACTCTGGACATTTATTCTGGTGCATTATGTCTACTGTATTTATGTATTGTGTTTTATCTTTGACCCCCCATTGTCACATTTCTTTTTTTGGTTATTCTTGTGTAAAATGCTTTCTGGCTCAGGTAAAGCAAAGGGAAACTCACCTGCTTTTATTTAAGTGACCAGTAGCACAATACTTATTTTGGCCAATAGATGGCGGTAGTGACTCTTATGTGATTGACTGGCACGTTAATCCCTGTGTAGAGGAAGTGAAGCCAGTGTAAAGACAGAGCATTCACGATAGCAGCCAAAACGGCAGCTTACGCTCATTTTTGGACTGTTTTGTGCTATATTTTGCAGGTGAGGAAAGTACACAAGCATGATACCCAGTTATATGCGTTAGTTTATTCCTCCTGAGAGCCGTTGTGTTATATTTATAGAATTATTTGTGTTTCAAAATAAGACCACGAAGCGACAGAAGCTAATAAAGCTAACGTGAGCGTGTAACCCGTGCTAACCGTATAGAAGGATGTTAGTGACCTACTGTGACTGTTTTTATTCAAGATGTTTTGAGAAACAAATGTTGTACAGTTGTTAAAAGAGTAGCACTGTGTTATTGAACAGTACATTCCATGTTAGTTAATTCTGTTGTTGAAATGGTGCATCAGTAACAGTTATGTAATTAAGTTTGTGACTGTTGGACTCTTAAACGGTGTGTAATGCATCCATACAAGTACATACTGTATATGACTGTCGCGTTAATCCCTGCGTAGAGGAAGTGAAGCCAGTGTAAAGACAGAGCATTCACAATAGCAGCCAAAATGGCAGCTTATGCTAATTTTTGGACTGTTTTGTGCTATATTTTGCAGTTTGGTGATCCAATAAACAAAACTGACACCTGAAACACGTCTCATCAGTCAGCGTGTGCAACACCTATACTATGTGGACCAATGCCAAAAAGACAGACTCCAGCTCTGCTGGACTGAAAGTACTGAGACAAGAAAAAGTAAATAATCGCTGGCCACATACAGGACACTGTTTGTAGCTGTAACTTTCAAGTGGCATTCCCATTCAAGGTAATGCTCTATCATCCCGAAACTGAGAGTTCAAAGGCTACAGCCATCTATAGGCCAACAGAGCGTAATTGGTTCGTTCTGTTCACTGAGTGGGAAGAATAGTTCTCATCTCTCTCCCCTGTCAGTTAGAGCAATGCTAATCGCCTGCTCTAGCGTCAGTATAGCTCAGGAATACCGAAGAGGCCAGGCAGTCCTCCAAATGTGTTCAGCTGCCTTAGTGCAGTTAAAAGAGATGAGGCAGCTGGCTTCGCATGTCTCAGAGGAAATACGTGTTACCACTCATCCTTCCAGCAGGACTGCCAGGAAATTGAGTAGCAAAGTGAGAATTGAAGGAAGAAGCATTTAAATATTATGTTTAAGTGTACAATACAAACGGTAAAAACAGAAAACTAAGTACCTTCCATGGTGTTCTTATTAATAAAGGAGTGTTCAGTGCTGCATCTCTAAATGACATTCAGACACATCCTCAGCAACGTTAAACTAGAAAACATGCCAGTGAGCTACAACTCGGGGCTTAATTGTGGCTAAGAAGAAACCAAGATATGCCTTTAAACTTTGCCTGATGGCAATGATGTAAGTAATGAAGAAGTAGTGAAGTGATAATGAGTTTTTTCTCATGATCTTGAGCTACTTTTGTCATTAACATTGTGAAACATCGTTTTTCTATGACAACGCATAATTTTCTCGAAATCTTGAGATAATGAAAGCATTAATGAGTTACTGACTATCAGAAAAGCTGGAATATATTGATCAGTACATTACAGTTCTGTAAAATCAAGACCTGATACCTGCTGAATTACTGTAGCTTTATGTCTTGCCATTACAGACAATGTTCACATTTAAAATGGCAGTTTGCAAGACTACAGCTTGTCCACAGGTGCAATCAAAGTGAGTCTGATTTTATAAAGAGTTACAATTGACCAGCTACGAGGCCCAGGGCAACTCCAATACCAGACGCAGATCAGCAGTATCACAGGTAAATTATGTCGTTATCAAGAGAAAACCGAGTTTCATTATGTTGTGATAATGGCAAAGGGAACGTGTTATAATGATGAGAAGAGTGCAAGACTACAAGAAACAAAACTACACATTCTATATATTCAATATTGATTTCTCCCATTCAGCTTTATCCTTTCTAGTCACATGTTGTGCTGCACTGATCAAATATTAGTAAACGACAGCAACAGCATTCTTCTTACCAGTGATTCATAAGGCTGTCCTTACAGCATGTGATGCATATTGTAACGGGGGGGCGGGGTGATGGCTAGCGACCATCACCCCTTGCGTTATGTTTATATGGGAGTCTATGCCGGGGGGGCGGGGTTTTGGGTTCACCCTCCTGGCCCAGTTAAGCCAGAGTAGCGGCCTCGGCCAGGTTCGGGCCTTTTTGGATATGTGTGTATGTGTTTTCTCATGCTGTTGTGTTGACAAATAAAGTTATTGGCCCAGTCATTTGCATTGGGTTGCAAAAAGAGCACACTTGTCCTGTCTCCACAGAGTCTAGACAGACTGGGATGTGTTTGAAACTGCAGCCACTATGGAGGATTTTTCTGTCAATATACAGGACTATGCTGAGTGCGTGACTGGGTACATCAGCTTTTGTGTTGACAATATTGTGCCCACCA
>JAOVYU010000051.1:22446037-22459535 GCA_025674565.1 Synodontis membranacea
ATAAACAATAATGAATAATAAAGTAAATAAGAAAAAGTAAAAGAAGTAAAAGTAAAGTAATAAAAAAAAGTGTAAAGGAAAAAAAAGAAAGTGCACCAACTTAAATATCAGTATGGCAGAGATATAATATAATTATAATAATAATTATTAATAATTATTATTATTCTTATTATAATTATGATGATTATTATTATTATAACTTCGGAAAGCTTAATTATGCCATCACTAGGTGACTGAGAAATTTCTAGATTGACCTTCGTGCCCCGTTTTAGGAAAAAAATACATTTCCACATGCCCTGTGGTCCCCAGCTTTAGTTTTCATTGTATCTGTCATATGCAAGTTAGCACAGGGTCTACGTTACAATAAATTTTTTTTACGAGAAAAGACAAGTCACTCAAGCAATATAGAAAAATAACAATATAAAGTTAAAATTTGCAAAAAAATATAAATATTTATTAAAAAATCTAAAAGAAATCTTAAGCAATATAAATTTAAATTTCCAAGACAGAAAAATAGAAATGTAGCAATTGGCATGTATTGAGGTGGGGAAGTAGGGCAGACAACGTTATTGCACATGAGATAAAGTGACAAGAGTGAGCAGCAGAACTATTGACAATGATTTAAACGATTATTTTTACGATTACAGGTTGAGTAACAGTATTGCACAGAGTAAGAGTTTTTTTTAGATATTTTATAAAAATGAAGTGCAAAGTGTACCTGAGTCTGTACTGTACAGTACAGTTTGTGTGTGTGTCCAGTGAAATGTGGGTGTTCAAGTGTTGTAGTTGAGGTGTCGAATGGCTTGATGGTAAAAACTATTTTTGAGTCTTGTAGTCCGAGCAGCCAGACTCCTGTATCGTCTGCCAGATTGTAACAAGGAGAACAGCTGGTGTGCTGGATGGCTGTGGCCCTTGATGATGCTGTGTGCTTTACGGAGGCACCACTGGAGATAAATGTCCTGAATGGCAGGATGATTCATGCCTGTGATGTGCTCTGCTGCCTTCACCCCTCTCTGTAGTGATTTTCGGCTGTTGGCAGAGCAACTCCCATACCAAACTGTAATGCAGCCTGTCAGCAAGCTCTCGATCGCACTCCTGTAGAAATTTGAGGTGATGTTGGCGTTCATGCCAAACCTCCTCAGCCTTCTCAGGAAGTAGAGCCGCTGGCGAGCTTTTATCTTATTACAGTGTCTGTGTGAAGGGTCCAGGAGAGATCCATGGTGATGTTTACTCCTAGGAACCTGAAGCTGCTGGCCCTTTCGACCTTGACACCGTTGATGTGGATGGGCTGATGTTCCCTGCCTGGCCGTTTCTGGTCGTCCACTATCATTTCCCTTGTTTTGCTGACATTGAGAGACAGGTTATTATCCAGACACCAGTTAAACAATGTCATCACCTCCTCTCTATAGGCCGTCTCATCGTTGTCCGTGATAAGGCCTATGTTTGTCATCAGCAAACTTGATGATGATGTTGGACCCATGTTTAGCGACACAGTCGTGTGTGAACAAGGAATACAAGAGGGGGCTAAGTGCACATCCCTGTGGCATTCCTGTGTTTAAGATGAGTGATGAGGAAGTGTGTTTACCAACTCTCAACACCTGGGGTCTGTTTGTGAGGAAGTTGAAAATCCACCTGCAGATGGATGGTCCCAGCCCAAGGTCGTCAAGCTTGGAGGCAAGTTTTGAGGATATGATGGTGTTGAATGCCGAGCTGTATTCGATGAAGAGCATTCTTACGTATGTATTCCCCTTTTCCAGGTGAATGAGGGCAGTGTGCACTGTCAGGGCGATGGCATCCTCTGTGGCTCTGTTTGTTCGATAGAAGGACCAGCATGTCAGGGAGGGAGGAGCAGATGTGACCTTTGACCAGCCACTCAAGGCACTTCATGATGACTGATGTCAGAGCAACAGGGCGGTAGTCATTCAGACAGGAGATCACTGGTTTCTTCGGGATAGGAATGATGGTGGATGTTTTGAAGGAAGTAGGGACCACCGACTGCCTCAGGGAGAGGTTGAAGATGTTGGTGAACACCCCTGCCATCTGGTCGGCGCACGCTCTGAGGACCTGACCTGGGATGCCGTCCGGAGCTTTGTGAGGATTGACTTTTTTTTGAAAGACCATCTCACATCTTCCATTTTAAGTTTGAGATTTATATTCTGCTAACATATATTAACCCACACATGTAAAAGGGTTAGGGTGAAAATATTTGCTAACCTTAAACCTAACCCATATCCTCAACTAACCCTAGGTTCCCTTTAAAATGTTTCTTAAGCGAAAGTGTGTTTTCAGGAGTGCCTCATGGGATTACTGTCCTAGTGCGTGTGCGTGTGTGTGTGTGTGTGTGTAAAGCAATGGCATGCACGTTGTGAAGGGCACTTGGTTTTGAAGTCACACTTGAAATAAATGTTGTCATAAATATCAAGACAATGTTGTTTTCTTCACAGCTTCATTTCCAAAACCGTATTCCACTTTCCGTTCCACTGTGACTTATAATGGTTGTAGTGATGAAAAAAGGGCATCACTACAACTTTTTGATAACTTTGCTCAACTATAGGCCTATAATATTATGAGCTTATGATGAGTTCCTAAAGTAGTCCATATCATATTAAGTGAATACGGAGCTGGGGAATAATTTTTCAGGTTCCCATTATGTGCTGTATAGAGCTGAAAAACATAGGACCCCGGCAATATAGCATTCTGGGAGAGTCTGAATGACCCGGATTTGCTCTGATGGTGCGATTTGATGGTGATAATGTCAGCCGAACAAACTGCTACTACACCTGACTGCTGCTGTCACCCACCAGAAACACTAAAAGAGGATGAACAACAACGTACAGTTTAGGATACAAAAGATATTGTGCTGTGTGTGTGTGTGTGTGTCAACGCTTTTCAACAAAGTTGAACTAACATTAGTGCCACCTGTCCAGGGTGTACCCCGCCTCGCACCCAAAGTCCAGCTTCCCCACGACCTACAATGGATAAGCGGTACAGAAAATGATTGGCTGGGTGGAAACATTAGTGCCATCTGCTGGAACAAAGGATACAGTGCCATTATTTATCCACTGTTAAGCCACAGTAAAAATGTCTCATTTATTGTAATTTAAAAGATATGCTATTTTAAGCATAGTAAAATGATTATAATTGATAATAATGATCAAAGTTATAATGTAGAACTTTTTGTAACAGTTTTAAAAAAATTTTAAACATTTGAAAAAACTCTTCCTAAAATGTCTTCCTTACGTTATGGGAACTGTTAACTGTTATGCATACAAAAAAAAAAAAAATGTTTGTTTTAATAATCTAGAGGCTCTAGTGTATGCCTATCTTTGCTAGAAAATAATCAAAAACATATTTTTGTTATCATTGTGATGCCGAAATTTACAAAGATGGAATGCTGCAAACATAAGTACAGATTGTATTGTGTTCAAGTGGCACAAATCTGATTTGTTTAAATCAGACTAGATCTGTTTTTTGGTTTGTTTTTTCCAGAACTGTGTGAATGAGTTATTTATGGACCGAGATTGCCTGAAAAAAACACAACCATAAAGACTGTAATTAGAATATTTTAAACAGTGACTGTGTGTGACCGGTTTCCTTGTAGAAACGCTGTCAGATTTTGTTACATTTATTAATTCATCTTCAGTAAGTGATTTATTCTGGTTAGGGTCACAGTTGGTCCGGAACGTATTCCAGGAACAGTGTGTGGGAGGCAGAAATTCTCACTCTGGGGTAATTTTGTGTTGCCAGTCCTCCCACTAGAATGATTTTGGGAGGTGGGAGGAAACATGAGAGCCCAGAGGAAACCTGTGCGGACACGCATCCTACACAGACAGCTCAGGACTGAAGTAGATGCCCTGGATATTTGAAGCAGCAGCACTATCAGCTATGCCAACATGCTTCGCGTATAAATTTTCCTGAAAATGTAACCTTCAACCTTTGATAAAAAAAAATTAACCGTTTACTATCGCACATTACACATTCTTCTTTGTATGTCTGGCTTCTATCAATTATTGCCAAACACATGGCTAAATGTTTGTTTTATCTGACGTAGGATTGACATTTGATAGTTACCACAGGAATTTCCAATCCAAATAAACATAAGTGCACATTACATGCTGCAATCAGTCCTCTCCATTACACATGTCTCAATGCCATCATCACACAGAAATCACGATGGTCTCAGTGTCAGGTTTCTAGGAAAAAAATATGAGTAGAAGCTCTGCCTTTTTGCCCTAACCATGAACTGTCAAAAAAGCTGTAATGCCACTTCCATAAAAATATTAATTGGACTGCTAATTCATTCATACAGTACATGTTATCACAATTACGGCAATGGATGGACTTACTGTACAATGCATGACACACAAAGCCCATTTGGGGTTATTCATTTCAAAAATGTGTGTACCATTTCATAGGTCTGTTCAAATCAGTGACAGACATGAATCATTTGACAAACGAATGCGAATCGAGGCAGAAACATTTTATTGAAAACAGGTAAATGTGGTCTCAGATTAAAAACACAGAAAAAAGAAAGAAAGAAACATAAATTGTTGAGCTTCAGATATCACTTATTAGAAACTATAAGGGCACTCGGAGTACAGTAAGTACAGTACAGAGTACAGGACAAACAGGAAGTACAAGTACAGTAGTCTTCTCTTCTGTGATACGCTTTGAAGAACACTTCTATGATATTCTATGAAATACCACAACCACTTTATATGTCAGGATATTTTTGCAATGGAGTGATTGTATTTCTACATTGGCTATGTTTTGTCACTACTGAACTTTATTGCTATTGACTGGATTTTAAGACGTATTGCATTGATGATTGCATTGATGGCTAAATGGTGAATCTTGCAACGTTAGCAATAGAGAAACTAAATTCATCGATCCACCCCTTGTGTCAGATCCATTCCAAAATTTAATGGGTTCTTCTTTGGCCCGTCCCACACCAAGTTGCATGAAAATCAGGCTTGTAGTTTTTTTTGCAATCCTGTTTACAGTATATTGGCAAACAGACAAACAAGCAAATGGCACCTACTGTAAAACATGACCTCTTTGGTGGAGGTAAAGAGGACAATCAGGATCTATCGATATCAATGTATGTACTATATTAATTATACAATTATACAATGTAGCCTATATTTCAAAAATTACTGATCTCCTGGGATTTTCAAATAACAGCCTACAAAAAAAAACAAAAAAAAAACATCTGGTGATCGGCAGTTCTGTTGGCGGAAAGGCCTTTTTGATGAGTGAGGTCAGGGGACAATGGCCAGACTGGTTTAAGCTGATAGGAAGGCTATGAGGTGAACAGAAAAGCAACTCAGGATGCAGAACACATCGAATCATGAGGCAGATGGCCTACGACAGCAGCACTGGGTTTCACTCCCGTCAGCCAAGAACAGGAATCTGAGGCTACAGTGGACACAGAATGACCGCAACTGGACCATTAAAGATTGGAAAATGTTGCCTGGACTTTATGTCTTATGCATTGTGCTGCACACCATGATTGGCTGACTGAGTGGATAAACAGGACCTAATAAAGTGGTCAGTGTGTGCATGTCTAAATCGTTCCTTTTGCGTTCATTCCCAGTCTACGCCAAGCATCTGGCAACTGAGGTCCCACAGCTTCTGTGCCATTTCATCATCTCTAGCAGCTCTTGTGCAACACGAAGGTCTACAATCGCTGCAAAGCGGCAAGAAGGAAAACGATTACACCATGATCCAGGATTACACTCCATGCACACATGCACGGTGTACACATTTATACCTCTGAGACTTAGTAAAACACCTGGAGACAATTTGCAACCGTGTTGGAATGTAATCACCTGTAATAGTTACCGCTGTGTGAGTCGAGGGCTGGCTCCACAGCGCAGTAGATCGAAGTCTGAGCTCCCTGAACTGACGTCTTAGTGAAAGGCCTGACCATTTTCCACATGCAAAGGAGCCCAAGGTTCATGTGTCTCTTTAGTTCAGTGCGGACAATGCCCGGATGGACAGCGTATACTGTCACGCCTGAGTCTGTTCAATATACACACATATAAGTGTTATGTTATAGAACGCTATGGAATGCTCACTTCGGCTTGGTCAGAGGCAGGTTTACTGTATATTAAAGCACATTCTTTCGTTTTATTGATTTTTTACGACAGACACTTTTATATAGCGAAACACCTGTAAATGTTTATTTGGTGAAGTTGTCTGTAGGAAGACGTTTATTTCGCTCTTTTAAGCCTCCGTCACTGAAAAGTCTTCAGAATGAAAGGTAGAGTGTTAAGGTGTTTCTTTGTAACATGACAAGCTGCAATATTTGTCTTATTAACTTCAAGAAAGTTAAAAAAGGAAATGATTGTTTACAGCTGTTATGATATATGTACTGTAAGTGACAACAACTTGTTTTACAGACGTTCTGGAGCTTTAGAAGAACCTGGAAATTAATAAAAAATATATATATAGGGTAAAAGTTGTAACTGTTGGCAACTTGCTGGGGTGTGAATAAAACTGCTCTTTAAGACATGCTGTTATTTGGAAAATCAAATTCAGAATGGCAACAGAACAGTACTCCTTCTGTGCTTCAGTTTGGGTCATATCACGTCACCTGGTTATTGATTTTTTTTTTCCCCTAAAGTAACATTATATTCTATCATTTCTCTCATTTCACTTGAAATACTTGCTGACCCCAAAGTGAATAGAATTATTACATATCAATATACTGTTCATATTTAACTGACTCTTGCTGACTGGCAAAGGATCATATATCAAAAGAAAATGTGTAAATCGCACAATTGTTTCGTTGGCTGACAAATGGCCTAAATATCCACTATAAATGTGTTACCCTGAAAATTATTATTAAGAGCACCACTGGATCAAGTCCAACTCACCTTTGAGTCTTTTAGCCAGGGATCGAGTGCAGAGGATATTTGCCAGCTTGCTCTGTCCATACGCCCTCCTGCTGTGGTAACTTCTCTCACTGTTGATGTCATCCAATTTGATGGTGCCCCAGCTATGAGCCATGGAGGACAGGATGATGATTCTCGATGGGGCAGACTTTTTCAGCAAATCAATCAGCAGGAACGTTAGCAAGAAGTGGCCTAAAAGGAGGCAGTACCGGTACTGTCAGAGATATCCAATATGCCAGTGATGAGCGTGTAATTGTGAAATGCTATAGATATGAGGTTTTCAGCAATTCTCGTAGATGAAAGGAAAGAAAGAAAGAAAGAATATTTTACCCAAATGATTGACCCCAAATTGCATCTCGAAGCCATCTGCTGTCTTAGAATAGGGGCACATCATGACTCCAGCATTGTTTATAAGAATATGCAATTGCTTCTCCTCTGAACAGGTAAAAGTGTATAATATGAAGGCAGTATCCAATTTTGTGTTGTGTAATATGTATTTAAAAAAAAAAAAAGCATCATGCATCACTATATTGTTACAATATATGCATGCTTCTTATAGTTACGGGTGTCAGTCCATTAATCACTCGTATGAGGTTGCGGTCAGTCATCACTCACCATTGTTTATTACCTCTGCAAATTCTCTGATTGATTTGGTGTCCGCCAAATCTAGTTTCCTGATAATGACGTTTTGGTTGCCTGACTCCGCAACAATCTCTCTCTGCGCCGCTTCAGCTTTGACAACATCTCTGCAAGCCATGATGATCCTGGCCCCTGTAAGACAGCACTACGAAAAATGACTAGCCATCGCGCAACGGTTGGGATTAAACGACGAGATCGTGACTTTTCTCTCTCGTGTATTCCTTGTTGTCTGATAACTTTATGATCTACAGAATCATATCTTTGCAAGTACAGAACGCGGGAAACAAAAGAATCTGATGCTAACCTCTTTTCGCCAAATCTCGTGTAGTTTCTTTGCCAATGCCAGTGTTGGCTCCTGTAATGATGACTGTTTTGCCATCGAGTCGTACCATGGAAGACCACTGGCCAAAGAAAGAAGCCCTAACACGAGACGATGATGGAAACTGAACAGTCTTGTGAAGAAGCATTCATTAAATTTGTACTGACTAGAACTATTTCGGAAAGGATTCCAAAATAAACCGACATATACAGTAAATATATTTTCCTATAGGTCTTTTGTAGCTGTCCATCTCTTACTACTGAACGAGGACAGCACACAATGCTACACGGAACATAATATACAGAGGTGCAGTTTACCTTAGTGTATATATGTTGGCCATCTTGTCCTTGCACTGCAGAAAAATAACACACATCTATGGACAGAAAGTGCTCGCGCACACACTTTCAGAGTGTGACGTGCCATGTGTTGCTCTGGATTAGTGTCCAGCTAATCCACAGCTTATCTCCAAGGGAGGGTTTCTAAACCACTGGCCCACTGTTCATTAAGCTAGTGCGCTTTCCAGAAACTCCCAGTACTCCCAGTCCTTGTACTCCCAGTGAGATCAGAAAAACAGGGTACTGCGCAATCCTTGCTACAATATCTGATGGAGTTAGCTAACAGAATTTGAGCAAAAGATGGAAACTCTTAATCGATTAAAGAATGGTGTTATTTATCGCAGTGCAGTGCATGTGATATAATGCAACCAAGTGTACAGGGGGAAAAAAACTAAGAAACAAAAGGGTGTTATGAGAGTAAGAAGGATTATGTTAGGCTTATGCTAATTCTCTTCCTATGAAAAAAAAAAAAAAAAAAGACTAAAATATGGAGAACATTTATCCTCATTACTTAGTCAATTACTGTCACATCCAAATCCACTGCCAATTCAGGAGCCACCATGAATCCATAATATAATCCAGTCTGGGCAGGGGAATACAGTATATTATGAAAAATTCACTTTTCTTAGTGCTCGTGTACATATATTTGGGTATCCAGAGTACCTACAGTACCAACCCCCAAACTCTGAAAGAAGACAACCAGTCAGTTTCTTTCACTGCCTATGTCAGAAACTGTGCTTCAAGAAGCTGTTCAGATTTGACTCCCCTTTCTAAGTCACAAGGATCTTATTAGAATTAAACAACTTGAGAGAAAGGAGTATAATACTGTACGTCACCTATAATACGTATGCCACCAACTCACTCTTGCTAACATGTCTAAAAACAGGTTTGTGTGCAACGTCGTCGCGGCGTAAAGCAGAGGACAAGGATTTGTTAGTGTGCGGCGAACTGCCTCAACGGCGGAAAAGTTGATTTTGGAAAATTTTCAGTATTCCTAGGGGATCACATGCCTTTCAAAAGGACGGCCAAAGATTATGGATCCAGGCCATTTAAAAATAATGAAAAAAAATTTACATAATGTTATATTAATATGCAAATGAAAAACAAACCAAACAGAACCAAGTCCAAAATGGTATTTTATTATTTAGTCCAATTTACAAACAGTGAGAAATCTACATTGATTTTTTTTTATTAGCGATTTTTGACCCCTTGATACGCGCACCCGGATAGCATTAGATTGAAATCAACTGAATGTCCCTGTTTCCTGTTAAGCTCTTCATTTACATATACCAGTCATATTAAATATACCAGTCCAGGCAGCATGATGGTACGGTAAGTAGTGTTGTCAAGTCACATCTTCTCGGTCTCTGGGTTGATCCCGAGCTCAGATTAATATCTGTGTGGACTTATACTGTATGAAAGTCCATATGGATTTCCTGTACTGTAAATTATCCAGTCCTACCTCCCAAAAACATGCAGGTGAATTGACTACGCTAAACTGCCCCAAGGTGTGTGTGTGTGTGTGTGTGTGTGTGTGCGTGTGTGTGTGAAAGGCACTTTACAATAGACTAGCACCACAACACGGATAGGCTGCTGTTAAACTTTCAGTATTGACTTACACTTACTAAAAGTTAACGAATGAATTAGCAGTTCATTTGTGAGGCTTTTTGCCATGTCAGGGTGTATTTCTGGGCGTTTTCTGTACATTTTTCATGATTTTTAATTTTTTTTTATCTTTTTAGTTTTAATCGATTATGCTGCATTGCAGTTGTTTGGCCATCCTGCCGGTTATTGACCACAAGGTCATCTGCTGAATTGGACTGTTAATACATCCAGCTGTCTTCGCCTCATGACAATTACCAAACACTGCCTTTTATATTTAAATTCTATGGCTATAACTATGTGGACACCTGACCATCACACTCACGTGTTCCTTCCTCAAACTGCTGCCACAAAGTTTGAAGCATACAACTGTATAGTGTGTCTCTATATGTTGTAACATTACAATTTTCCTTTACTGGAACTAAGGAGCCCAAAATTCTCCATGCCCAAATAAGCTCCATGAAGACATGGTTTGCCAAAGTGGTAGTTGACAATTTTAGGTGTCCTGCACAGAGCCCTGACCACAACCCCACTCAACAACTTTGGGAGGAACTGGAACACTGACTGCACCCCGGACTTCCTCATCTAATACCGTTGCCTGACCTTGCTAACACTCTTGTGGCTGAATGAACACGTCACGCTCCAAAATCTAGTTTAAAGCCTTCCCAGAAGAGTGGCGGTCACTATAATGGCTAAAAACAAATGGCATGTTCATCAGGCACACATGGGCGTCCATATACTTTTGGATATATAGTGTTTGAAATTATAATATTTAAGAGGTTACCATAGTGTTCCTGACTTTTTAACTGTCGTTTTTAACTTAAATAAGCAGAAAGTGAAAAAAAAAAATGTTGTCATTATGTATCTCAGATGAAAGTCAAGCCACATTCCTCAAGTCTTCAAGGGGTTATCTGTTCTTGACTCCTCCTGCTTGGTGCGTCACACTACTATGCATAAAGACACAGGAGTGGAAAACAATGAGAGGAAAATTACGCTTAAAAGAAAACATGTTTGACGTTATATCAAAATCAAAAGTGAATGTAGAGAGGAACTAGTTTTAAAATGTTTTAATCGAATGTATGACCAGCACAGGGTAGAGCCGTGGTTAGCACCTCACAGCAAGAAGGTTCTGGGTTCGATCCCATTGTAGCATTATATTTGTGTTGCTGTCACGCACCACCTGGAATTCCTTTATTTAAATGGACAGCATTTAAACTTGCATCATGAAATGCAAGCTGTGCAAAAATGTGTCTTCTACATCGTCTTCGGTATCAAAATTCATATGATTGTTATCACGGATGTCATTGTCATGCCTACAGCTTGATGCATCATTATGTAATTGCGCAGGGTTCTCCACAGAGTCTCTGGTGTACAGTAGGATGTGAAAAATGGATTTCATATAAAAATGTATTTTTCACAGTTGGGACAGTTGGGGCATGTAACCTTTCTCCCATCACTTAAATGGTCACACAAGCTGTGGAAATTGGGAGATGTGGAAATTGCATCCATCAGTCTGACAAATCACTGCATCCGTTTGAGTAGGTCTACAGCTAAAATGATGGTCACTTGGCCGTGTGTGCTTCTGACACATAGATATTTGTCACAGGATCTATATTTTAAATTTTCTTCGACCGATCCGAGCAGATCTGAACTGGCCTCAGCCATCTCGCACACGGCTACCAAGGCAAGAAAAGATGTTTTGTTCAGAGATTCAGTGGCACGTAGATGAAGAAAAGATGGAGTTGGGTTTCAGAGGGGTCACTGACAGTGAATAGGTGGAGGTTTTGCTGCACAGAGAGATAGCAGTCAAAACACAAATAACAAACTGGATTCTGGGAAGGAGTGAGATGGCTCCATTAATGATTTAATATTAAAATAACATTATAGTCAAAAAAAAACAGTGAGCATATCTCCAGTTTCTTTACCTTATGTTTGTCCGTTCAACTAAGGTTTACTTTGGGTATTTTAGTTAACATTAACTTACTGGTCGATGTTACGATCTTAACCACTTTTAAGACAGCAACCTCCGGAAAAGTCTCCAAAAGTCACCTTGGCTCTTGCAAAGGCCATGATCTGGGTTACAAACACGAAAATAAAATAACAAAAGTGAAATTGAAAATACGGTTTAAAATACTGCTGTTATACAAGAGGATGGCCAAATAAATTTAGGAAACAAAATCATTTAAAAGAAAAATATGAATAATAATCTGTCCTTTTAACACTACAGTACATCCACCAAACAGTTGAAAAAAAAAAAAAACTTCTGACACTGGTCAGTTTTTCCTGACCAATTTTCCAATTTTCCTTGCATGTTAAGTATTGTAAATAGATTTACTTATTAAAATGTTTTTTGCAAATGTATTATTGTTCACATTTTTCATGTGCCTATTGACTTTCTAACTGGCAAAATCTTGTCATCACGATGAAAAGGATGAAAGAGCTGAGATTAGAAAAAAAAAAAAAACGGAATAAATGTCAGTGCTCTAGTTTTTACTTTTTGACTGTTGAAAAAAACTTGGGGTTGGTCGTTCCCCATCAAGTTCCCCATGTTGTCTTTGATTCCTTGGCTCTCCAAATCAGCCATCTAACAAACTTAACTTGCACTCCTAAGGCACTGGAATGGTGCTTAAGAGTGACCAGGGATCCTCCAGAAGATCTGGGGATCTATTCCATTCAGTACTTTCAAACAGCAATGAGTTTGGATAATAACAACCATAATGTTGGATAATACCTGTAATTGGATAATTATCTGTTGTTATGATTGCAATGTATGACATCTGACTAGAGATCTCTACACTAAGCTTATATCATAGGAAACTTTATCAGTGTCTCAGGAATCTCTTTTGTGGTTACTTTGTACCACAGTTGTACAGTATGTCTATGTACTTGTTGAAGTGTAACCAACCTGTTCTGAAAGGTTATTTGGACAGGGTTCACTAAAGTTCACTAAAGTGTAAACTCTTAAATTCCTGCTTTATCACAAATGATGTGCAGTATATTTTTATGTCATGTCAATGACACTAGATTTTCATCGCCTTACGTCATATTTACTTGTAATGAACTTCCTGATAAACTGCTCTGTTTGATCCCTTTCTTCCTGGTTTCCTGGTAAAAAAAAAAAAAAAAAATTAAATTAAATTCTCATTATAATCACAATGCATGCAAGTATTTTTCCCCCACTAAATGCCTTTGTTAATGTTTAATCTCTTAGGCAGCACTTCCTCAAGGGTGTGAGGGTGTGAGGGCTGGCTCATGTCGGGAAGGCAGAGAGAAGCTACATGCTGAATCAGTTCTACGTTCAGTGACTCCTTGTGTTGAAAACACAAACTAGTATTTCAAGCATGAATGGGTGAGTCATCTTTAAAATAAAAAATATATATATATGTATTGTAAATGCATTATATAATGCAAAATGCTTCATTAAGATGTGTGGTGTACTTTTGTCTTGATAATATTTAGCTTACAACATGCCAGTACAATGTGTTGTTTCATGATAATAATGCAGTCGTGTCTTAAGTATGCCATTTCATGTTGAGAAGGTAAAGTGCAATCAGGAAAAGACTAATCTAGAGCGAAGGGTAGGAAAGGTGGGTAGTTACGACAGCTAGGAATGTGAGTATGGATTAAATATATACTCAGCAAAAAAAGAAACGCCCCTTTTTCAGGACTGTGTATTTCAACAATAATGTTGTAAAAATCTAAAT
>JAOVYU010000051.1:22534336-22550483 GCA_025674565.1 Synodontis membranacea
ACACACACACACACACACACACCCCAATCAGTCATAACATTATGACCACTTGCAGGTGAAGTGAATAACACTGATTATCTCTTTATCCATCTGTTATTGGACGGGATATATTAGACAGCAAGTAAACATTTTGTCCTCAAAGGTGATGTGTTAGAAGTAGGAAAAATGGACAAGCGTAAGCATGTGAGCGAGTTTGACAAGGGCGAAATTGTAATGGCTAAACGACTGGGTCAGAGCATCTCCAAAACTTTGACTTTTGTGGGGTGTTCACGGGCTGCGCGGTCTGTATCTATCAAAAGTGGTCCAAGAAAGGAACAGTGGTGAACAGTGGCCAAGGCTCATTGATGCACGTGGGAGCTTCTAACGCTGGTTCTGATAGAAAGGTGTCAGAATACACAGTGCATCACAGTTTGTTGCGTATGGAGCTGCACAGCTGCAGATCAGTCAGGGTGCAATGCTGATCCCTGTCCACCGCTGAAGGAGCCAACAATGGGCACATGAGCGTAAGAACTGGACCACAGAGCAGTGGAAGAAGATGGCCTGGTCTGATGAGTCACATTTTCTTTTACAACACATGTGCATGTGCATTGTTACCTGGGGAACACATGCACTGTGGGAAGAAGGCAAGCCAGCTGAGGCAGCACACCCCAATCAGTCATAACATTATGACCACTTGCAGGTGAAGTGAATAACACTGATTATCTCTTTATCCATCTGTTATTGGACGGGATATATTAGACAGCAAGTAAACATTTTGTCCTCAAAGGTGATGTGTTAGAAGTAGGAAAAATGGACAAGCGTAAGCATGTGAGCGAGTTTGACAAGGGCGAAATTGTAATGGCTAAACGACTGGGTCAGAGCATCTCCAAAACTTTGACTTTTGTGGGGTGTTCACGGGCTGCGCGGTCTGTATCTATCAAAAGTGGTCCAAGAAAGGAACAGTGGTGAACAGTGGCCAAGGCTCATTGATGCACGTGGGAGCTTCTAACGCTGGTTCTGATAGAAAGGTGTCAGAATACACAGTGCATCACAGTTTGTTGCGTATGGAGCTGCACAGCTGCAGATCAGTCAGGGTGCAATGCTGATCCCTGTCCACCGCTGAAGGAGCCAACAATGGGCACATGAGCGTAAGAACTGGACCACAGAGCAGTGGAAGAAGATGGCCTGGTCTGATGAGTCACATTTTCTTTTACAACACATGTGCATGTGCATTGTTACCTGGGGAACACATGCACTGTGGGAAGAAGGCAAGCCAGCTGAGGCAGTGTGATGCTTTGGGTAATGTTCTGCTGGGAAACCTTGGGTCCTGCCATCTATGTGGATGTTACGTTGACACGTGCCACCTACCAAAGCATTGTTGCAGACCATGTACACCCTTTCATGGAAACGGTATTCCCTATTGGCTGTGGCCTCTTTCGGCAGGCTAATACTCCCTGCCACAAAGAAAAAATGGTTCAGGAATGGTTTGACGAGAACAGCAATGAGTTTGAGGTGTTAACTTCCAACTTCCCCAGATCTCAATCTAGTCGAGCATCTGTGGGATGTGCTTGGCAAACAAGTCCGATCCATGGAGGTCCCACCTCGCATCTTACATTACTTAAGGGATCTGCTGCTAACATCTTGGTGCCAGATACCACAGGACAACTTCAGGGGTCTAGTGGAGTCCATTCCTCGACGTGTCGGGGCTATTTTTGCAGCAAAAGGGGGACCAACACAATATTAGGCAGGTGGTCATAAGGTTGTGCCTGATCGGTGTACATACTATAGGAAATGTACTGTAGATGCTGCATTATAACCTTTTTCATACGTCTGCACTTCTGCTGCCTCAGGAAGGGCGACAATTGATTATGCACTGGTTCAAGTCTATGAAGATTTACTCGCTTTATATTCACCTAAAATCTGCAAAGTCTCCATATGTGGTATAAATATAAATATATCTGCATTAGCAATCATATGAGTCTAACTGCTGAAATCCTTAGCAGAGTGGTGGCATGTAATTAATAATGTAAATCATCATAAACCACGAAAAGTGGCAGGCTTAATTAATTAGTACGACTTACAAGTTTGCTATATGATTATTAAAATAGATACACTAATAATAACTATAATGTTAGTGGGGAAACTGCATTGCAAAATGTCACTAAGGCAACTAATAGACCTTTTTCACACTTCTGTGTTACGAATAAAGTAGCTGGCTGGCTTGTCTGTGTTTGTCAAACACATTTCACCTGACAATAGATGTTTAATCTGTCCATTCAAATCGGGAGGGTACTGTCCCATGTTTTTTGAGTGGTTTTTGAGTCATCCGGTTATTTGAAATGCTGGCTACAGACGTACATTTTGCCTTCTAAAATCTTAAAATGCTAGTCGTCCCAGTGAATTGCACTAAGCCATTTCTTTCTCACAAGAGCACTGGTGGGAAATGAGTGAAAGCTCAAGTACGGATGTTCGGTTGAATGATTTGTGCGTTTAGCGGCACTGCATCGTAATTGCAAGCTATATTTGCTGCCATTGTTCACTATCTCAGCAGACATTTGGAACAATGCTTCTTACGTATTAGTAACACAGAAGTATGGAAAAGGTCTATAGTACACAAAAAATTCATTTCCCTTTGATTGTGAGTAAAATGCACTCTTCTTCCTCTCATTAATGTTTATGGTCCAGCTACACAATAATTAATTTTCAGTTGGGTTTTTTCCGACTTGTCCTAGGCCTCCTATACTGTATGCCTTGCATACCAATCCCACCACTACTGGGAAAACAAATTGCTTTGAGGCCTTGCATCCAAATGCTTCACAGTGTGCGTTTTTTGCTAAAATCTCCATGAAAGATTTGAATTCAATTCAGCCTGACGGAGTCAGTTTGGAAAGTCGTCCCCACTAACGTTGAACGCATCAGTGTTATCCCAATCCGGGATCTAGATGTCCTGTATCTTTATCTTTATTGGTAACTAAAGATTAGGAAAAAATCCACCTTTTGGGGAAGTAGCTTCATCTCACACTGAGAAAATAGAAAAACAAAAATAATTGAAAAAAATTTATTTAGAGAACAACAAATTCCTCATCAAGAAAAAAAAGATTTTAAACAAAAACACGTGTCCCACGATTAATGGCACCCCTGGAAATTATTCTGAACACAATGTAACTGAAACATGATCCCGTTTAAACTATGCATTTTTGAGTTGATTGGAGTATGTAGGAACTGTCAGGCTGTAATCCAAGAAATTCCCTTAGTCATCCATCAACATGGGAAAGATTAGAGTACACACAAACCAAATGAAGAACTGTGTTTACCATTGTCAGGAAACAGGTTATTGTTAAAAAATAGCTACTCACCTTAAAATGCCTGTTTTGTACTGTTAATTTTTTTTGTTAAAAAATTAATAAAAACTTGCCTGGAAGAGTTTATTTTGCCCCATGTACAGTGAGGAGCCTGGTATCAGAATAAAAAAAATTCCCAAGGATCACTGTTGTCAAATTGGAAGAAAAGGAAAAAAAAAAAGATCTTGGGGTTGCAGCGTCTCTAAAACCACCATCAGTTGCCACCTCAGTGCTAACAGATTATTTGGAAGGTATGCCAGCAAAAAAGTCTTTTCTGTCAGTTAACCACAAACGTAAGCACATGGAATTTGCAGAACACTACTACAACTGTCTGGAACTGTGTTCTATGGTTTGATTAAACAAAAAAATTTGCCCCTGAACACTTAAGGTGGTTTTGGCATAAAAGGAAGGATGGCTATAATGAAAATAATCTTATCCCAACTGTAAAATAATGGAGGTTCTGTGATGCTGTGGGGTTGTTTTTCCTCCAAAGACCCTGGACACCTTCTTAGGTTACACGGCATCATGGACACAACGAAATACCTGGACATTTTAAATCAAACTCTGGCTGCCAGGTAACTACAACTGGGTCGTCACTGGATCTTTCAGCAGGACAATGATCCTAAGTGTGTAAAAATCAACACAAAATGGTTAACTGAGCACAGATTCATGCTTCTGCTATGGCCATCTCAGTCCCCTGACCTGAAACCTGTGGGATGAACTGAAGAGGAGAGTGCACAAGAGAGGGCCTAGGACCCTGGATGATGTGGAGAGATTCTGTAAAGAGGAATGGTCTCAGATGTCCTGCTCTGTATTCTCCAACCTTATAACATGTTATAGAAGAAAGCACAGTGCTGTTTTACTGTTATAGGGTATTAAAGTCTTAAAAGTGTTAAACTGCAAAGTTTTTAATGTAGGGGTGTAAATAATTGTATCATGTGTTTTTGTTGAAGATAATTATTTCTTTATGAGTGATTTGTTTTTCTCTGAATAAACTTGTTTAAATTAAAGGCCGGATTTTTCTCATTTTCTCAGTATAAGATGAAGGTGAATATTTTTCCTACCTTTTTTTCCTAATCTATGCAAGGGGTGCTGACACTGTACAATTTATTATTATTATTTACCTGATTTTATTAGAGACACCTACATTACTCTTACACTCAAGGGTAATTGTAGATATATAGGTGCATTGAACATACAGTTACTGTACTGTCGTTCATCTGTTCCTCTACACATTGCAAAATTATTGGAAAGGGACCACCATAGGACCACAAGGTACTATTGAGGAAGTGGATTACTCTGGGCGAAGCAGTGACGCTGGAATGATAGTCTGTGTTGCGCCAGTGTATCAGGCATAGCAGATGTAGATAAAAGAGAGTGTAAGCAATTCGACACCTGTCATAAGTACCTTCATCAAGCATGCTGTGGGGTTTCAGAACTACAAATGACCGTCCACTGTACTAATGAGATCTTCTTCATGATATAAGTGCACTTTTTAAACACGAAACCTGATAGTGCATGCCCAAAGGCAAATGTGTGCAAGTGTGTAATGTGTTTGCACTATGGGGGGAAAAAAACAAAGTTAAACTCAATACATTCTTCTTCTACTTCTTCTTTTTTTTTTTTTTTTTTTTTTAAATGTCAAACCCCTTTGTGCTAGCCACCTACCCTTTCTCTTTTTTTCTCTCTCTCTGCCTGTCTCCTGATAGGTACGACCCTGAATTCCTTGTCTGGAATCAAAATCAAGCCGAACAAAGAATGACAAAGTAATGCAGCTTTTATTTTACATTCTCCTTTTCATCTCTTTTCTCTACTCTACTCTAACCTATTATATAAAAGACACACTGTTAGAGCACACCAATGCATGCGAGGGAAAAAAAAAAAACCAAAACAAAGCGATTTTTAGCAAAAGCGTCGAGTCTTTCGGAGTACTTTTATAGATGCAAAATAAATTCGAATCCCTCCAGTGTGTCTTCAGCATTGTGACTAAGATTAGAGGTCTGTTCTTTATTCCAGCTAATCATTTTGATTAATCTCAGTAGATCAGAATCAGTAGACTGAAGTAAGCTTTTATTGGTGTTTTGGATCATGTGATGAGCTTGTCTTTTTTTTTTGTTTTCTTTTTTTGTTTTCTTTTTTTTCCTGCCAAAAAACATCACATTGCAATCAGGTCATCTTGTTCTCCATTGTTTCTTACCATTTCATATTGTAGCATAATCATTTCTTTAACCAAATTTAAGTAATTAAAGGCCTTTTTCTTATAAAAGAAATTGAATAAATCTGTCCAATCATGTATATCAGAAGGAATATAAATAGTTGGATTTCATATAGTGGAGTTTGTAATGTTGTTCACTTTGGTGCATTGCAGGTTATAGTTTTACATTTATATACAACATTTACACTGACCCTTTACTGTTTGTAACTGGAGAATGCATATTCTGTAGAGCTGTATTTTATTCTGGAGTGAAGTCTTAGTATGCCGCTAATCATATGTTTCACCTTTTATTATTTATTTTCAGTTTGAAAGGTCAAATGGCAGATAATGCATGAACATTTCACAGAAAAGACAAATATACATATACCTTTTGGATTTCTGTCAAATATGCAATTGTACAGTATGTTTCATGGAAGAAAAGTTGCCCTGCTCATCCATCATTGCATGTACTGTATGTTATGGGTTCAGGTCACCATGGCATCGAAAGCCATTCCCGCAAACCCGATGGCTGGATGGAAACTCTGCCTGAGCATTTCCTGTGCGCAGCTGCCCTGTGGCGCTGTTCACACGTGTGTACTAAATTGCCCATGGTGTGGGCTGCTCCTTCTCTTAAAGAGGGGTCAGGAGTGGGTCAGACCTTCACGAAGCATTAGAATCACTTAACTTTGTTGAATTATGGCATGGAGACCATGCAATAGAAATACAAATATAATCAAATATTTGAGGGTTTGTTTTTTTGTTGTGCCCTGTGATATTTACATTTACTGTACATCGAAATCGTAAGCTCTAAACAGCGTAGGAAAGTTGTGCAGAAAGTAAACCAGAGAAGAGCAGCCGCATGCTCATTAGCCTGCTTGTTTCAACACTGAGCTCACTTCAGCGGCTAAACCACAAGGCACAGCTTCAGCAATTACATGGACTGATAAGCTCTCTCCTGTTTACTATGTTAAGTGTATTCAGCGTGTCGCTCAGCATGACAGATCACCCCGAGCTAGTTGTACATTTGTACGACATACAAATATTTTTGTTTCCGTCAATCCGCCATCAAGCGCATAGTAAATTTTCAGTACATGCACTCATGGCTCGGAGTGGAATGAAAATCCAGATGTCAGCACTATTTACCGAGAGAGAGAAAAGAGCAAAAATTTCACAAATCATTGCCTGAGTGATTCAGATGTCTATATGCCTTTTATATCCAGAAAAGGCATGTCTGAGTGGGACGATGATTCATCTAAACCTTTTTTATTTTGGTCTTTTCTTTACCCGTCTTGGTGTCTTTTTCAGCATTTTTTCCCCCATCAAGGCTTCATCACAGCTTTTGCACCCCCCCATGAGGCCTCCCATCCGGGCTGCCTCTGATACACATAGACAGTGTCCTTTGCAAAATATCGCTCCATTAGCTCCATTTCTAATCATCATATTCAGTCAGGCATCTTCCAGACATGCATAATTTATGATGCTTTTATTTGTCTTTTTCTTTCTTTCTTTTTTTTTTTTTTTCTTCTTTCCCTCATGCAACACAACAGTCAGTGGTCTATGGGAAGCTCAGCCGCACCCTGCCGAAGTCCCGCGAGGCTGTTTAGGATGACAGGATGCAGTTTGGCAGTGGGTATTGTGGTGTTAATGGTTTGGCCATGGGGCTTAAAGATAGGCTCACCTGACTGAACCAGGACAAAGGTCTGAAACAAAGAGCCGAGACAAACAGGAGAGTTAGTCTCAGCCCAGTGGCCATCCAAATGTTTCATTAGGTTATGCTGAGGGATTTCAGCCTGCAGGCCTGACCAGCCTACTTTTGCACAGGTCCTTCCTTCCTCTACCACCCTCTCACCGTATTGTCTGTCTGTCTCTGTATCTAATCAGCTGCTTTAATAAGAAGCCGTGCTTAACTCAGAATATGCTGATAAGAAGACTTCTTTGTAATTTGGTCATAATTCAGCCAAGGCCAAGATAATTGTAGCCTCAGTCTGGGATACTGAAAGGATATGACGCACATCTTCTGGTGCGCGAGCAGTCTGCTACCTTATCTTTTGGGAGGTGAGGTAATGGGAGTAGCTTCTACCCTCACACCGAGCACTTGCACATCTGAGCGCAAGAGAATGAAATCAGCGAGCCTGTAATGAAAAAGTGCTCGGCCCTCTGTAGCGTGAAGACGCCATTTCTCAGCCAGAGCGGTCCATGGCCTCCAAAGAGGAATTCCATCATGGTGGGCCTGTGTTCCCACATGACATCTGATTATTCATGCATGGTTCATCTTTCCTTCCCAGCCAGTAGCAGAGCCTGGAATGGTGACACCGTGAATAGAGGAGTAGCTTGAATTCAAGCATTAACTGGTGGAATAAAGCATTTAAGGCATTTATGAGTGAGAGAGAGAGAGAGAGAGAGAGAGAGAGAGAGAGAGTACAAGAGAGAAACAGAGAGTAGTATTGCATCACCTGTCTGCTCACGTTATGTGTGTCTCTTTGTTTGGCTCCTCTGCTTGAGAATGATTCAGCAGTCTGCTTTATAATATCAGACAGTAAATGCATCTACGCTTTGTCAGAGTCTAAAGATTCTAAAGCGGTTATATGTATATATTTTTTATGTTTGAACCACTTTGACTCTTCCAGCTGTGTAATTGTTATCCCCGTAGTCATCTCCATGGGAACAAAATGATCCCCTCAGATGATGATGATGATTACTCTGGCTTGTAACCTTTAGAATTGGAAGAAAAAGCAAAAAGGTCAACAATAATGACGGGGCCATTGTGAAAGAGCTTGGGTCTCCCAGAATATATAATATACAATCAGACATGAAAGCCATAGTGAAGTGATGGTGCTTGGCTGAAGCCCAAGTGTTCCTCATAAAGGAATATAGTAATGTAATGCAGGGTAGGGAGAACATTTTGGGTTTTATTTATTTTTCTTAGCTGTGATTAGTTAGACAGTTGAGGGCTGTCTAATGTATTGATAGAGGGAATGTACATGATGTCACCATAGTAACACCGCTAGAAGTAACACCGCTAGAAGTAACACCGCTAGAAGTAACACCGCTCTAATGCCGATGAAAACACACACAAAATAGATGTAAAATGGGAAAGAGCTTTTGTGTTCATTTACAAACAGCTTCAGCAAGAAATCAAGCCATCTTTTTACAGACTTTCAAAAGCTGAAGAACAGAAAAGCAAATGGAGGTAATTTTATGTGTAAGCTTTTTTAATTTTTAGGAAAAAAAATTATTAACTTTTTAGTATTCGATAAAAGGAATATTTTTTTGTTAATATGATATTATATTTACCTCCAAACTTTATAAATGTTTATAAATAATTGTTGGTTATTATAAAATGAAACAAATGTATAAACATTTTTTAAACAAAAGGAATATTTAAACTGATAAATAATATGAAAAGAAATGTTGCAGTTTTTTGATAATACATTTTTTTTTCCTTCAAAAATATTGTGGAAAAAATCTAATTGTGAACCCAGTATCATGAATCGAATCGACTCGTGAATCGTTACATGCCTAGCAGACACTCTGTACTTACCATATATAAAGAGAGGACTGGGCTTATATGCCACATTGCAGCTTAAAAATGCCAAGAAATGTCAAAATCATGCATTTCATCCCATCTGTTACATCCAACCAATGATTTGATGCACACAAGTGCATTGAACCCTGCATCCCATAAATATGATTATCATTTGCATGCTCTGTTGCAGTTGAACTTTAAAGAAGTTTGGAATTTACCGGACGCCAGAGGACATGCTGCTGCAGTAGGATACAGGCTGAAATATTGCCCATGTTCTGATTAGATTAAGGAAGGCCAGTGCAAAATATAGCATACATATTGTATTTTTTAGTGTCTGTAGTTAGAAACCATGACCATGCCATTGTCAGGGTCTAGTGTAAAAGCCACTCTGATTAACATGAAAGTGTTGTCTGAGTCTGCGGTTAAATGGACTTCAGTTGAACTCCAAGCTAAGTGAAGGCTATTGAGATGATAATAATAATAATAATAGACTGGCAGCTTTTTAATTATTATTTTAAAATATTCTATATATGCAACAGAAAAGCATTTTCCCTGTCATCCAGAGTTCAATCATAAGTGGCCAGGAGCTCAAGAGAGCAAAATTGGCCCGTGTTCTCAGGGAGGGAGGAGTGGCGTACTCTCTGTTCGGTGTCAGTTCCAGCGACACTAGCCAGTCATGGGTGTCTGTGCACTCATGTGCATGGAGGTGAGCAGAAACCGCGAGTGTGTTATGCCGCCCCTGATATTTTGCACGAGTGGCAGATTGAAAAGATGCTGTGGTTGGCATCACATTCACCCTTCCTGCTTGGTCTCTGTTATGAGATGGGGAGAGCTGTCTGGTTATTGGGAATCGGGAGAAAATCCTGTGACCTCATCCTAATCCAAGTGGGGTTGCAACCTTGGAACAACCTTTAAATTACAATGAGTTTGGGCCACCTAATCTGCCATGCTGTTATGCTGTTATGTTATCAGGTTGCATGAAATATATC
This sequence comes from Synodontis membranacea, assembly GCA_025674565.1. NCBI lineage: Eukaryota > Metazoa > Chordata > Actinopteri > Siluriformes > Mochokidae > Synodontis > Synodontis membranacea. The sequence continues at coordinate 22,544,366 of JAOVYU010000051.1, forward strand.
TTCACTAATTATAACTGAGAGCATGCAGCACTCCTCTCTGTTCAGAATACTGGCTTCTGATCACAGTGTGTGATCTTGTGTGCACGTCTCAGATCAACACTGCAGGGTTTCAACCCTGATCCACATCCCTCTTTATAGCTCAACGGTGGTGTACAGTATATAGAGTACAGAAGGAAAGAGAAGCTAATCCCACTTGTTTTTGACATTTTTGACCTGTTCCCAATAGATCATTTGAACTTTATGGCTGCTGAGCACTCGGAGTAATTTTGTTGAATACCAGTGAAATGGGATGTACTACAGTAGAGATCTCCCAAGGCTCCTGTTAGCTGTTCGTTCGTCTTAAGGTTTTCCTGCAACCTTACGGCCTCTGAATCAAACCTGACATCACTCTTTCTTTCTCTGACCCGTGCCACTTTTCTTTCTCCACTGATTTCTTTTTTCCTTTCATTCTTTGCCCTCTCTTGCTCTCTCTCTCTCTCTCTCTTTCTCTCTCTCTCTCTCTCCCAGTACTGTCCACATTTCTGTACTCTCACTCATAATATTTAAATTGCAGTCCCTGAGTTGACCAGCTTTGACATGAAAAAGGCTGTTTGCCTCTCTTTTTTTGTTCATGAGCAGAGCAGTAAGAAAGGCAGAGAGAGAATGGAAAAAAAAAACAAGTAAGGAACGATGCCCTGTCCTGATGGTATACAGCATGTGTGTTTCTCTCAGCAGATGTCAGAATAGCGTGCTGCCGTTGTCTCTACAGCTTGTGGTCTGTTCCCTTTTGAGCATAAGCAGCATTCTGTGCTGCATCGTTAGTGCCCTGCGCGTGAAGCACCAGTCAGAGGCTCAGCCACCTCCATGCTGCTATGGGAAATGATGAGGCTAGCAATGGCATGGAGCAATCATACAGCCTAGAGCAATCACCGGTGATGGAGGCTGTCATTGCTAGGAGGACGCTATACTGTGAATAATATTTTTTCTTCCCAGAGAGAAGATCACAAGTGTCGTCTGCCATATTTCAGTTTTATTTCTGTCTTTGATTGTGTTACCCAAAACCATTCTACTCTGTGTTCACTGCTTAATTGGTTTTGTTGCTTAAAACCATCCCCTTATCAGTTTGCTTGCCATTTGTTTTTAAAGAGCTGTGTAGTTCACTAGGGAAAGCTAGGGTCAGATGCAGATGCCTAGCTTGAGACAGAAAAGGTTGTTCTTGCTGTACATTCTTTAAAGGAGAAACGTGCTGTAATATTTTGTATGTCTGCCACAGAGCTCTTAATATCATTCCTGTTCTTCAGTGATGTGGGATTTCTTCCACATGGTGTAGACTGTGTATGTGTGTGTGTGTGTGTGTGTGTGTGTGTGTGTGTGTGTGTTCCTGTCCAGAGAGTTTGGCTGGAGGGATCCTGAGCTGCCCGAAGTGATCCAAATGCTACAACATCAGTTCCCATCTGTGCAGTCTAATGCTGCAGCCTACCTGCAGCATCTGTGCTTCGGAGACAATAAGATCAAGTCAGAGGTAAAGCACACACCCACATACGCCAGACAACATGCTATGATCTGCTCTTTTTTTCAGGAATTTCAGAACGTCCAACTGTATTACGTGGTCAATTTAAATATTATTTGATAGGGAAGCTGCTGCCATATGAGGCCTGAAATTCACACATTACACGGATTAGTGTATCTGCTTCTGGTTAGCGGTGCCCTTTGTCTGTCATTTGGGTTTTATTCAAATAGCCAATTGCAAATTGATGAGGCATGTGGCAGCTAAGTTGACAGGCCATTTTATCAGGTTAACCTGCCATATAGTAGGCCGTTTTGTAGATATACTGTACAGTTACTGACTGACGGCAATCTGCTCCTGTGCAGTTTCCCGTCGGTCTCGTATATCACTGGGAGCGGCCCATCAAGGGAGATATTACTTGGGTGGAGGATCATTCTCAGAACAGCAGTGACACTGATATTGCAGTGTGTGTGGCGTTGGAACAAGTATATCAGCCTCAGCAGTCTGTAAAAAAAACAAACAAAAAAAAGTGGTCCGATACACTTGTAGCAGAATGCTCTGTGGATATAAAAACACTCCTGCAGATTGAATTAGATGGACAAATGGTCAGGTAGAAAAACAGCAGTAGTAGTAGCTTGTCTTGTTGTGCCGTTTGCTGCAGATACGAAGACAGGGAGGCATCCAGCTACTGGTAGACCTGTTGGATCACCGGATGAGCGATGTGCACCGTAGCGCTTGTGGCGCTCTGAGGAACTTGGTCTACGGCAAAGCCAACGACGATAACAAGATCGCGCTGAAGAACTGCGGGGGCATCCCGGCCCTGGTGCGCCTCCTTCGCAAAACCACAGACGTGGAGATCAGAGAACTGCTCACAGGTATCTCTGAAACTCTCAGTTCTCTCACTAAATCATCTTCTAGCTGTACAGTACCTGAACAGAGCAACTTTTAGATGTATCGCTAATGATCTGCGAATCGTTGACAATTGTTGACACCCACAGACATCACACTGTGGGTGACTTTTGTACTAATGTGTATGAGAAATTGGCATTTTTCTCAAAGCTTTGTTTAGGGATTTAAGTAAAGGCCAGTCCTAGGGAGCCTTCTTTAGGACATGAAAATGGACTTTATCTTTCTATTGTAGACGTTTCATAAATGTCAGACGAAATTTAAGAAACGCTTGCATAAGAGGACATCCTTCACAAAGGTTTAACACAGGCAGTAATCAACACGTCCATCAACATAATAATCAAGTTCAGAGCAACAGTCAAGGCACTTAAAATTGATAGCGGCAGAATGCAGCTAAGCCAAAGGGCCACGTTTCATTAAAAATCCCTGCAACGGGTAACCACTGCCTCCAACAAGACACAGGAAAGTATTTTTATATATACAGTTTTAACTGATTGAGGTCTTTTTACAGATTGTCTGGAGCTCTTCAAGCAATCAGTGCTTTGAGCACCAAAAATATTTTTTAGGTAGAGTGTGTTAATGGCATGTACACTTTCCTCCAAAAGTACTGGAACAGCACATACAATTCTTTTGGGGTTTTTTTTGTTGTTGTTGTTGTTGAACACAGAATACATTTGAGTATGAGTTCAAAAGATGAATATAAGTAAATAGATCTGAATTTCAGCCTTCATCTCCTGATATTTACATCCAGACGTGTTAAGCAACTTCATTTGGCACCTTTTGGTTGAGCAAAAGTATAGGAACAGATAGTCTTAAAATAAATTCACGTAAAAACTCTTAATGTTTGGTTGCATATCTTTCGCTTGCAATAACTGCATCAAGCCAGTAACCCAGTGACCTCACCAAACTGAGGCGTTCTTCTTTTGTGATGTTTCGTTCTGTTGTCGCCATGTCCTTTCTCTCTCCTCTTTAGGAGGTGAAATGCATGCCCAATCGAGTTAAGGTCTGGCGATTGATTGGGCCAGTCTAAAACCTTCCACTTTTTTTTTCTTTTCCAATGATGAAGTGCTTTGATGTGTTGGCAATGTGTTTTGGGTCGTTGTCTTGCTGCATGATGAAGTTCCTTTCAATTCTCTGTAAATTGACAGACAGAATGTTGCTGTAGACTTCTGAGCTCATTCTCTCAAACCGTCATGAGTCACATCATGAATAAAGATTAGTGAGCCCAGAAGCAGCTATCCAAGCCAAAACGATGACAATACGTCCACCGTGCTTGATCAACGAGCCTCTAAGTTTTGGATCAGGGGCAGATCCTTTATTTGTGCTCACTTCGGCCTTTCTAATCTAGCCTTCTGATTCGTACTGCTGATGAGTGGTGGTAGAATGGCCTCTATAATTCTGCTCTTGAAGTGTTCTTAAAACAGTGAATTGGGATACCTTCACCCGTTGTTGGCGATGTCACTGACTATTGTTCTTGGGTTTATCTTCTCAGGTCTCAATATGTTTTTGTCATCAGTTGCTGTTGCCAGCCTGTTCTATGTCTGGTTATTTCCTTTTCCAGTACATTACAAATTGTTGTAATGGCTGTGTCCATTGCTTGTGCTATGGCTCTAATCATTTCCGTTTTCTAATCTTTTCTCAGCTACAAAATGACTTGTTTTTCTCTCTGGTTTTTCACGATGGTTTAATCTTTTTTTTTTTTTATTATTATTTACAACAAACGCAGTCTTTACAGAGCTCAAACATGTGCCAATATTTTAAAAAATCACTTAAAAACTGGGCGGTTCAAACAAAAGTGCTACGTTCTAATAACATCAAGACGCAAATATTAGCAAATGAAATTCTGATCAATTGTCTCCTATTCATCTTTTTGATTGCGTATATCACAAACAGAAGACTTATTCTGGCCAGTCCAATGCCTTCAGAGGGGTGCGTTTGTTGTCTGTGTCTCTTTGAGTTCATGGGTATTTTGGTTGTGGCTATGTGCAGGTGTGCTATGGAACTTGTCCTCGTGTGACGCGTTGAAGATGCCTATAATCCAGGACGCTCTGGCCGTGCTTACCAACACCGTGATCATCCCTCACTCTGGCTGGGACTCTTCCCCACACCAAGACGAGCGCAAACTGCACCTGCACTCCTCACAAGTGCTCCGCAACGCGACGGGATGCCTCAGGTAGCATGACAAGTACACACTCATGCACACACAAAAGAGAGAGAAAGAGATCGTATCGATTATATGATTTAAACCCCAACGCTGGTGATTTCTCGAATCTGATTGGTCAGGAGGTGTTCGATAATTTCCGACAACAGTCATTCTGGCTGTAATTAAAGTCACAGGTCTAGATGAATTTGCTTATTGGAATACGCTACTGTTTCTATAGTAACCACTCATTCATATGTCACATGGGTATTTACTGGTTATATGTGAATACTGATTTACCTAAGAATAAATCACTTGCAGCCATACCAGTAAGGTATAATAAATATAGTGGGACATGGGCAAACAAAAGGTTGCTTTTTTTTGTTGTTCTTGTTGTTTTTTGGGTTTTTTTTAGACCTGTAGATTCTCTACGTGACTAAGATATGCTGAGCACCAAGAGAAGATTTATGTAGGTAGTGTGTAATTAGAAATCTTCTTATACGGCTTTGTGTTACTGCTTATCCACTGGCTTATTGGCTTAACCGTTGCTGTACTATTACTGTAGGCGTTGGTTTCGGTTGTGTGTACCGTCTCTCTGTGCGCAAGGAGACCCTTTTTAAAAGTTAGTGGTTGAACAGTATTGCGCCTGACCGAAATGAAATTTCGCATCCTGGAAATGTCACTGTGTATTGAGTTCTCATTGTACATTTTGCATTCACTCAATAGTGGCTCTAATTTGCTAATGAGCGTCGTGGCCTTTAGGAAACAGCGCTGCTAAATGTAATCGGCTCGAGTGACTATGTTTCACTCACGTTTGATAAATTGTCTCAGCATCGACGCTGTTTTCGTTGTTTGCTTTATGTTTGGGTTTGAATATACCGTAAGTGATCAGTGCCTCAGTAGGTTAGATTATCCTGGTTGATCAGTTCAACGGTTGTAATTATTCCTGAGATGTAGATTTTGGCAAAAAATGCAAAAAAAAACCAGACAGTGTGGTTTTCTGTTGCGTTTGACCACCCTGGTTGTGTGCAGTACTGTATAACGAGCACATAGTGCAACGTCTCCCAAGAATAGCTCGCTGTGTCTCTGTTACAGCCACTTGTCTACTCTTACCTCTAAAGTGCTGTAATTGGTGAATGAATAAACAGATAATCAATTTATAATAACGTAATAACAATCAATTCATGCGATGCGGTCTTATACAGAGGATACTGAGGATTTTTGTCGAAACGATATTGATATGGATGGGAAAAGCTACTGACTGTGTAGTCCTGCTCCAGGAACACTCTCAAGTCTACTGCTGGTAAGATAATCAGCTTAAATAATCGCTTTAACAAAGCTGAGCGCCGCATATTAAACGATAAATCCAAACAAGATTGTCGAGTCATTTTTTATCAGACGGCGAAAAGACAGTTTGCGTCAAACTGTCCTAATAACCAAGTTGAACTAAATGATTTCATGTTAGTCATACAGAGAGAGAGAGGAAGGGTGGGGTTCACTCCCAGGCTTTGAAGGTCACCAGACTCCAGCACGGTGTTTTAAAACCAAGTTTTTAAAGTTTTTTGTTGTTGCTTCGATTTTTATTT
>JAOVYU010000051.1:22664871-22680515 GCA_025674565.1 Synodontis membranacea
CCGACTACCGACAACTTTGACCGGTTAACGTTGATACGGTCAACCACCGGTCAAACGGTCATCGGTTAACATCCCTACTTTTTCTCATGCATTTTTATTTTAGCATGGTAAAAAAAAAAGAAAAAAAAACTGCCTGATTTGGGGGATGTGCCTTTAAATATAAATTTCGAGGAAAAAAAAAAAGGAAAACAGGATTGCATTGCTGATTTCGGATCAGAAACGTTTGTTTGGATTGGCATCGGAGTGTGATTTTATAGACATGCCCCCCAACACGCCAAGTCGAAGGGTAACTCTACTTTTGAAGGTGGAGCTTTGTGTATGTGGGTGGAAATGGGGGTAGGATCAGTGAGTTTAAAAAAAAAAAAAAAAAAAAATTCCAATCTTATTCAACTCCACCCTTGTAGACCTGTTTTTCCCCCTAATTCTACCTGATACTCCACTGATGCATGTCCTTTCATCCTCTCGGCAAAAAAATGTAATTAAGCTGATCCCTATGCTCAAACATGTTTTTGCTCAGAGATACATTTTTTTATTCATTTATTTATTTATTTTTTACAGATTGAAGTTTGTAGAAGCTCTGCGGAGCTTTTCCCTAAACATATAGATACTTGTGCTCTCTAATCATGATGCATATAATGGACCTTGTTGTTGCTGGCCAAGAAAAGATAGTGTTGGTTGGAGTTAGATCTCGCCGGTGTTGGACTTTGCTCTTCTTCAGGGAGTATTCGCGCTAGGCGATCCGAACCGCTTCCCGGGAGAACCCCCAAAGACCGGATCAGTTGACCAGAATGATCGTTCGGTTCAGATCAGTTGGGCTCTTGCGCGGTGCGACACACAGACTGGGTGCCCCGGTTTCCTCCCACAGCCAAGACACATGCAGATTAGGTCAACCGGCTACTCTAAGTTGAACACACGAATGGTCGTTCGTATTTGTGCTTCCTGAGATCCATCGGTGACCTGCCTTGGGTGTGCGCCACCTTGGGATTGGCTCCAACTTCCCTGCGAGCCTGACGGTGTAGATAAAGGATGGATGGAAGAATCTAAGGAAGCATGAATTTTAACTTCCAAAAAATGTTTTTTCACTCACCAATGTCTCTCTCTCTCTTTCGCCTTTATTGTTTTCTTTTAAATCGATCGCAATTAAGTCAACAGTTCAAGTCACAAAATGTATTAACTAGTCATCCGTACTAATTACCATAGGACATTTAAATGATTTACTCGAAACTGCTTATTATTATTATTATTATTATTAATAATGTTCATTCAATCAACATCACTATCATTGAAAGTAAAAAAGAATGAGATCTTTTTTTTTTTTTTTTCTTCCCGTGATCTTCCAGGAAATTCAGGTGACGCACACTTTCTACAGTCTCGCGGAGTGTTCGTAGGATAAGGTGACATTTTTCATAACCTATAAAGCACAGCAGATGTAAAACAGATTCGCAAACTAATGCGAAAGAGGTTTTTCTTCGATTATATTAAAAGGTAGAGTGCAGCTGAAGTCAACATGTTTTCTGTTCATGTGTAATTCTTTAACCCACCGAATTAATAATCCAAACGGGGGTGTGTATATTTTTGACCCCGTGTTGATTTCCAAAAACCCAAAATAATTAAAAACCCGTGCATCAAATTCTTGTTTTTAATCTATTAAGGGTGTCGTACAATCATTCTTCCCCAGAAAAGCAGCAGTTCCAATTAATAATAAAGAAAAGTCCGGTACTACCGTGACGTTCATGTCCCCGATGACGGCGTGTAAACTTCTGACCACAACTATATATAGTAGAATTAATAGAAGTAGGACTGAAATGGTACGCCAGTCATACTCATGCAACTTGCGTAATGTGAAACTGACAGTTAGGAGTTTCCACAATGTGCTTTGTCGACCAGAATGAGTTCAGGCTGCAGTCGAATGGAGAATGTTTGAGACTTGAATGCAGAAAGTACAGGGACTGCATGGGACCGAAGTCCGAAGACCAGCTCCAGTGTGAAGAGCCACGTCCCCAGGCATCTCTCCGCTCCGTCTCCATAAAGGATTTCTGTCACTTTGGTTTTACAGGGTCATGTCTGAGTGTGCAGAATATTTTCTGAAGATTTTCTCTCCTTGTGTGACTCTGTAAGAGAAGCTGGCCCACCGAGATGATTTGGAATTCACAAAACAATAAAGATTGACCAGTGACGATCATTTTCACATCGCTGTCATCAGAGATTAATATCCAGAATATTGTTTGTCAGAGGATTAGGGCACTAAAGGGTGTTAAGTATGACCTTTTGCTATGGTTGCTACAGCGATATGAATGACTCTTATACGAATATACGTTCGGCAATCTGCGTGTGCACAAGAACCGCTAGTCGTTCGTAGTGCAGGAGGTGAGATTGATTTACCTCCAGACAGTGACAGTTTTTGACCCCTTGCTACGGCAACGTGGGAGACACGCGAGAGCTACGCTTTCCTGCTTTCTCAGCTAAAGCAGCAGGCAGACCAAATGCGAATAAAATCCATGAGGCGGAAAAGGCAGTTCGCTGAAGGGGAAAGGACATGGGACACGAGGGACTTTTGCTTCTGGTACCTTTGCTTGTACTTTCACTTTGCACTGACTGACTCGCTATGCGAGCGACCAGTGGGTTCTTGACCCGTGGTATACGTCAACAACTAATACGTCTTAGATTTAAAGCGCATCAGGTTTCCAACGTTTACGCCCGGTGTCCATACTACTCTGGAGTCTCTGAGCCGGGAAAACGGAGCATTCCGGAAACGCTTCTGGCCCAGTTTTAGTTTCAAAGCGTTTTAGTGTGGTCCCCCCAGAAACGTGGAGTTTTGGAAACGGTGACGCAGACACTCACGTTCTCTCTAAATCAGTCAAGACAAATCCTTCCCTGATCCCCCGCGCTCCTATCACGTTACCCTTTTCCGGAAGTAAACAAATGGCATCAGCATCGACTACCAGTGGTGGACATTATGAAACGAAAGCGTTGCTGACCTTCTGTCTTTGCTCGCAAATGTTGAGTGCTTCAGTTCTGCGTTTTATAATGCCATAACTGCCTACGTGCGCAGAAGGCAAGTATTATTCGAGCGAACCTCAACTAAGCAACAAACTGCAGAGTAAACAACCTGCTTGCTCTTTATACCGCGTCATGTGATATGAATTTTCAGACATTCTATTATGAACCTACACTATTTCTCATATGGAGCCAACACGCTCGTCTGGATGAAGATCACTCTGTAAATTATTATTATTAAATTATTATTATAATGCATAAAGATTATTATTTTAGCAGTCACATTGGATTTCTTTCTTTCTTTCTTCTTTTTTTTTTACTTGATACACATCTAAAAAAAAGCCACCCACATACGCTTATGACAGAAGTGTGTCTTGTGGTGAAATTCTCTCTCTCTCTCCCTGCTAGGATTTTTAACCATTTTGCCATTAGTGTATAGTTACTGCATTTTGTCCTATTCAGTTATTGTACTGATGTTACCGGTCATCCAACATAAAGAGTGTTGAAATTATGTTACTGCGTTTGAGACTCCTTGAGTGATCTCTCTACGTTTAACACTCTATTGGACATTAGTTTGGAGAACGACTGCATGTTCTGTCGTATTACAGTTGCTTCTGGTGCGTTTTCTGCCTGCTATGGCACTCCTCCTGTTCTGACGGCTGTTTGGGGATTTGATAAACGATGTTTCTGCTACATCAGCACACGAGGAGCAACTTGTCACGCATTATTTTGCATGAGTTTTTCATTCGATGGGTGTGTCCACTCGGTCGCCTCCAGCGCCACGGTGAAGCACATGAAACTGCCAGAACCTGTCAGGATCGTGGGAAGGTTGTTTCTGTTAACCTCACAGTGAGTGACGGCTCTTACAGCAGAGTGACGTCTGATCGTTTCGTTTTATTTTTGGAGCAGTGTTCCAGATGATCTTTTTTTTTTTTTTTTTATAAATCTTTTTCATGTAAAATATGAAGCGTGGGCTTGCTTTACTTTGCTTAATCTGGAATCAGAGTAAAAGTCCGAGATGTCGAAGTGCATGACTTTCAGCTTTGGCAGTTTTGCCATTTTCGGAGTGCTGTGTCCTCTGGGAAGGGGCAGTCACATGGTTCTTCTACAGACCTTCTCTCTCTCTCTCGCACACACAATGAAGCTTTGTTCTTATCTCCTTGCTGAGTGACGTCTGAGCACAGGGTTCCACGTAGCCATGAGATCCGCTCTTTTTTGTCCTTCTGATTTTGGCAAAACGGCAGACTCGTTTAGCATGAGCCCAGGGTCGCAAAAGGTCATTAGGAAAGTCAAAGACAAGATTTTCGCAGGGAAAAAAAAAAAAAAGAAAATCGTGTCGTCGAGAGATTGCACATTTGATAGAGCCAAGTCTCGTTTATCAACCAGCACCTGTGTAGGGTTTTCTCTGTAAACTGGTACATACGAACGTTGCACATAATGTGATTGATCAAGTTCTGCCTTTGTATATTTCCGTACTCTCCTGACTATGCATATATACCCTAGTGGTGCAAATGTGTAATATCAGGTAAAATGTTTATGAGGAGCTTCCAGCTCACTTAGTAATTACCGATTAATTCTCATGGCAAGGTTCAGACCGGTGACATATTAAATCTGAAGCAAAGCCGTACATGTAAAGATCGATCGGGACCATGCCTTTATCGGATATTTGAATATCGGCACATCTTCATTCGTTATCGCACATTGCCTTTCCAGAGTTGTTAAATGTAACCGGGGCAATAAAATGCACACAGGCACCTCATAAAACCTTTCAGAAATCATTTGTTTATTTAGACAAGCCACTTGTAAAACTGAGAAATAAAATTTTCATTCCTTTGAGACTTTGATGCTAACAAGCAGTGCCACGTGCCAAATACTCAAGCTTGGCTATGTGTTGCGATTTGTGGACGTGTCTTTGTGCAAAGGAGCGTGGCTGTGGAGTCAACATTTTGTTTTTTTTTTTTATTGCCGGTCGCGTGCGCGGACTCATGAGAGAAATACCAGAGAAGCACTAGCCGATCATATCCGACGATCGTACTTATTCCGAGTGCAGAGTTTGAAGAAGATGCCACGGCTGGCTTCATGTGTTTTTGGAGGACATGCGCTAGCTTCACCCTCCCTAGTAGCATGTGACCGATCACTTAAGAACCAATCCTTAGCCTAATGAGGGAGGAAGACTAGTCAGACACGTACAGTAGCTCCAGCGTCCACAGACGTAGCAACTCTGACATCATCTTTCCAACTTTTCTGCTTTTTTGTCACACTTCCTCTTTATGGGGGAAAAAATAATGAAGTAGCATTTAATAATAGGATGTTCTTACAGGATGTTCCTCGCACACAATCTGAATCTGTTTTTTTTGCTCAAATAGTTTCTAATATCTCATATTATATACTGTCTTGGAGGAATGGCACATTTAACTAGACTGAAGTGTTAAAAGTTGACATACTCCTTTTGGACTTCCTGGTCCAAAAGAAAATATATGGACTGTGTATGAGGCTAGAAAAAATTCCACAGTGGCCAGTAGTGAAACACACCTTCTGGCAAAAATAACACAACTCGACAGTGGCTTAGGAAGCCGACTGAGAGTGTAAAGGTTACTGTGTTGGAGTTCTCACTCACATTTTGTGCATTCCAGTGTGCCGTTTTTCCTAAAGAAGAGCTTTCTAACTATTATGCCTCAGATTGGTAACAGAGCGTGGGTCATTCCTGACCTGCAGCAGTATCTTCTTTCCTCTCCTCATGATAAACCTAACGAAGAAATCAAGGGCATCCGGCTTCCTGCAGGCTAAAGAGGACCAGACTACTGTTTAACACCAGGTACTGAAATGAACCTGCGCTGAGAACTGAGCTTTCCGGACAACACGAACACACAAGCCTCGAGATTTCCAAAATGTTGCCGCGTAATGCACCCCTTATCTGTGTACTGACTGAGTGTTGGATTTGGAGGGGGGAATTAATGCAGACATACACTCCATGGAAACTCCGTCCAGCGATTTTCAATGATCTAAAAACTGATCACAAGTTATTACGAGTTAAAGTGTCAGCTCAACCTTTCCCAGAATCCAGTGCAGTGTTCTTGTTTTGAAAGCATGTGACCGCTACCTGTTTAGCTCTCTGTGCAGCAAAACCGCTGCAAAATTCGCTGGAAGCTTTGAACAGAGTACGCATTTTCTTTCTTTCGCGGCCACCCGCAAGACAGCCGAGGTACGTTCTGGGCCACTACATATAGACAGGGTTGCCGTGGTCATGGAAAACCTGGAAAAGTTTTAGAATTTAGAAAAAAAAATTTCCCGGCCCTGGAAAAGTTTTGGAATTCTTGGACAGAGAGGAAAAGTGTTGGAAAAGTCTTGGGAATGTATTTTTGTTTCCCGCTACGCCTCGCAATGCGCTAACTGCACTTTGCCCCGCCTGCTCGCTCGCACACCACGCTAACTCCGCTTCCTCCCCAAACCCCCCCAAAAGCTTTTGGAAAAGTCATGGAAATGAATTCTACCAAAATTGGGGCAACCCTGTATAGAATAACCGTACAAAGACAGAATGGCTCTTAAAGAATTTAAAATATAGATACTTTGAGAAAATATCTTCAGTTTTTCATACCAGCTAATGATCTATATAGTAGGATATGACCAGAGACCAGACTTGCTGCTTGACTTGCAGAGGATTCTGGGAATCGTAAGATGACCCTTTGGACACAGCTGCATGGCTAAACAACTCCTGTTTATTGCCAACCAGCTGCTGTTTTTTTTTTTTTGTTTTTTTTCTGTACCCCGGAGTGCTTTTGAGGTAAAACAGGTCATTCAGAGATTTTTTTTTTTTATTGTTGTTGTTCATGTCTACCACCAGCTTGTGTGTTTTTATATGATGGATTGCTACCCGTGTAAGGAATAATTCTGAAAGTCATTATACGGTGAAAATGTCAAACTGCAGCGCTCCTACCAGGGACATTAACTAGCGAGATGGACGCTTTAACAGGGGCTCAGCGCTGGATGTCTGGATACTCTGCCAGAACCTATCCTCTGGAATGTAGCCTCTGTATGTGACTCAACCATGTTGCGTCTCATTTGTTTCTGGTTTGGAATGCAAACCAGCGATCTGAGCGCCAATCAGATCCTCAGCATGCGCTTTGGTGGTAGAGCTTAAGCATGCTGAAAGCCCATATCCCAAGACTGGAATCGCTTTGTGACTCATGTTTCCAGAACAGTGTGTGTGTGATAGTGTTCAACTTTAGTGTCCGATACACACGTGTAATCACCTGTTTTGGCTGATCTGCTCCTCTTAGGCATTGTTTTCACCGTGGAACAAACGGAGCACGCAAGACTCTTAAAAAAAACTACGGGCGTCGTATCGTACAGTTCATATCTGTTTCCTTAATTCATTCGCATAATTTCATTTCTCTTTCATAACGCGATAAAAGGAAACGCTAAACATTTTGACCGAACCAGTCTCTCCGTTCTGGCTACAGATGACTCATCACTTGAGAAGTTCTCCCTCGTGTGAGAGCACTACGTACCAATCGATAAGCCGCGCGAAGTACACCGCAGTAGCTCTCCGAAAGCACGTCTGCACGCCGTGTGAAATCCGACCCGCGCTGCTTTGAGAATCTTCTCAACAGTCACCGACCAAATGCGTTCCAAAACTTTCTTTTCCGATCCCGGAAGCATAACGTCGACGAAAACAATATGGTCTTGTGCTTATACGTGCGTTTTGAGTCTGAGCTCAGTTCCTTGATGATTAAATTGGACGAAAACTAAACGGTCAACACTCGGGCTATACTCGTATTTCAGTGCAGTGTTTCATGTAATTTGGTTTAAGCCCCTGCCACAAATTTTCATTTCGATGCATTACAAATATTTACATAAACCATGCTTACCAGATCCATGTGCAAGTTTTTTTTTTTTGTACTTTGTGAAGCAAAAATACATTGGATACCATTTTGTCTGTTCGTAGATCTTGAATATGAGGACAGCCCCACTTTTGAAAATTATTATTTTACTGTAGAAGCCTTAGCCTTGGTCTGTTAGGGTAGATATGAGAATCAATAAGTGTCGTTGACGAAGTTAAACTCCTTTTTGCGATTTGCCGTGTGAGGTTATGGGATTTATTTGCTACATTTGTGGCTTTTTGAATTGATTCTGAAGACGATTAAGGTATAATATGATGCGTGTAAGCTCGAACGTGAGCCCAGCTCTGTGCATATAAGAGGCGGTCAGTGGCTTATTTTACAGCCGATCTCTCGTTATATTCCACGTCTTCACTTTGCTTCACTTTTTAGATGCACTGTATGGTTTCCGTTTGTCTGTGGTTTCTGCACAGTGATGCGCATCACTCACAGCACGTGTGCGTAGCATAAACAACGTTCTTTTCTCACCGTAAGTGCAGCCTGTAAGAAGAGAAAACCAGCTCAAGAAAGCTAACGACGTGGGGACAGCCCAAGTCCCGGGCCTCTTGTAATTACATCACGGCTCACTTTGACGGCAGCTTTACTGAAGGTCAGTGAATGTAGACGTCCGATGCCAGGTTAACGAAGTTCGCTTTTCTTCCTGTCACGCGCGCCATATCTGACCACCTCCTCACACTTGCAAAAAAAATTACAAACTCTACCTCTCTTTGGACCAATTCACACCTCTTGCCTTTATTTAAATAATAACGTTAGTTATGAACAGGCACAGAGTTCTGCTTGAGCATGTCAGTCCTGATTTTTTTGAACCTCTTATACTACTCCTGGTTCTCTGCGTGTTTTGCAGTGATACGCCTTTCCCTTCTTCACCGAACCCTTATCATTTTCTTTCTTTATTTTCCAGTTAACAGGAGCTCCTTGGAAAGTAAATATTTGTCTATGGTTGATCTAAACTGTGAAATGCCACGGGTATCACATGTCAAACCCCTTTGTAAGCACAGCTCACGTCCAGATCCTGTGCATGTTTCTCACCTTTTCTCACTTAAGGAAATGTGCCTAAAACCGAAGTGCGTTTCGTGCAGAGTGTCAGACTTCTCACAAATGCAGGTATAACAACGTAAGACACCGCGACTATTAGCCTTAGACACAATCTGCAGCTGTGTGTTTTCTGCACAGTGACGATATTACTGTTCTTTTATCAGGTGCGTATGTAGCTTTAGAAGCGTCGTAGGAAAAAAGAAAGTGTGATGAATTCAGATGCTGCTTGTTTGGCCTGCCTAGTTTAAATATTTACTCTGAAACGTTGGAGCGCCAGGGCATGTCCTCCATTTTGATCAGTGTTTGTGTCTATGTTAAGATAAGCCCTGTCCAGATGGGATTACTTTCACTAGGTGATGACTGTAAGAGCATAATGCTGGCTAAAAGAATCAGTGTCACCGATTCACTGGTCGTCCTTCCTCGGACCACTTTTGGATTTGTACTAACCACTGCATACCATGAACACCCCACCAGACCCGCTGTTTCGGAGATTTGGTGTAGCCATAACAATTTGGCCCTTGCAATGAGATAATCGATGTTATTTAGTGTTACGGTTGATCAGTTTACAAGAAAAAAAAAAGAGGCAAAATAAAGCGGTGGGGGGTTTCCAAGGGTAGAAGGTAACGTCTTGCTGCACAATAACAGCGATGTCGAACAGGACATAACTCAAATTATCGTCCCACTGCCAAGTCGGTTCCAAACCATCAGATAATTCGGCGTGAAATCTTCTTAAGCCGAAAGGAAAACACCGCCGATGTGTTCCTCCAAATCCACAGTGTTTTAGGTCATTTACAGAGTTATAGGTTTTGTTTTTTCCTGGAAATTTTTATTTATTTATTTTTTTTAAACAGTTGTCTGGAAGTTCACTTTAACCGAACCAAGGCACAGTCCAATCCAGATGTTGGCTCTCTCTCTCTCCCCGAAATATTGGGATTGCATGCCGACAACAAATATCAACGTTTATTACTATTTTCCGTTGCTATGGTAACGATTCCTTCCGTATCCGTTATTCAAACTTTTTTGGTACATTATTCTTTTTTTTTTATTGAGTAACCATGTAAATAAAAAAAGTTCACTTTAATTAGCCCGTGCTTGTGGGACAAGTGCATGGTGGGGAAAAAAAACCTTGTCAGTTTGGCATCCACAAGTCAACAGTCCTCTCACGTGAGATCGGCTCCACGTTTCAGGTGTTTCTGCACAGTGATGTACCGCTTATTATTTGGCACAATGGAAGAGCCGAAGGCAGAAAGAACATTGAGGAGTTTAAAGTCTGGAATTCATCCTCTGCTAAAGGTTTCTGGGAAATCAGCTTCGTCAGAAATCAGAAAAACAGAATTTGCGTTTTTCCTCTTTTGTCCAGAGCTCATGAGCACTTGAACAGGACCTGAAAGTGTACTCTTCCTGTTGCACCTTCTCTCACTCTCTCTCTCTCCCATTCTTTTTTAAACCCCGCTTCTGTCCTCTCTCCTCTCGCTCTCCCCACCGTCTTTCTACCCGTCCTCATTTCTCGTCTTTTCAGCTTTGCGCCCTGTACTCGGTCCTCCCTTTATCGTCCCATCCCTTCTCTTTTTTGCCTGCTCCGATCCTTTCTCTCTATTCTTCCAGTGGACAATAGGGGAAGTGGACTCTCCATTGGCGCTGCCGGTGGGAGGGCCCACATGTGCTTCTCTGTGATGGACGGCAACGTCCTCCTTCCAGGAGCAAAGAGAGGGAAGTGCGGAGAGAGGGAGGGACGAAGAGAGGTTCATTCATGTGAAGAACTTTCAGCGTAATCCCCGCTGCCCAGAAGGAAAGAATTCAAGGGACTTCCTTATTAGAGTCATCTTTCTAAAGATAAAAAAAAAAACGCCCGAATTTCTCAAAGTCTCCTCAATAAAACGCAACACGCGATGGCTCTGCACTTTGTCACGATGCCCCGAAGCAGTGCATTTATTTATTTATTTATTTATTTATTTTTTACATATCACCGACGGCAAGCACATGGAGAGCGGAGTTGTTTTAAATAGGAGACTGTTTAAATATTGCTTATACATGGACATTTTTAGAATGGATTTAAAAAAAAAAAACAAAAAACAGATTTGCCATGCGAGAGGACAGGTTTATCCCTGCGTTTTAGTTCCATAAAGACATCCGGTACCAAAACATGCACAGCCTTGAATAGATTGCAGCGTAATGCGATAGCAGGAGCCAGTTATACATCCAGCATTCACTACAATAGAACAACTGCCTGCATACTTGCATTTGAAAAGAAGCCACTCTCAAGGCGATTGGCCCGGTTACTCGGTTACTCAAGCCCCCCCCTCCCTGATCCCGAAAATATTAACAAAAGCATTTGTTGTCTTTGCCCTTCCCCCACTGCACTGTGGATGGTGTTGGGGGTGGAGAGTGTGTGTGTGTGTGTGTGTGTGTGTGTGTGTGTGTGTGTCCGCACATGAGGAGAGAACTTGCCGAGTTGTATCCTGGACTTTCACTATCCACTTACTGCAGCAGTGCAGTCAGCGAGGAAGCACACCGGCTTCTCTCACTCCCTCTCTAACTTTCTCCTTATGAACATCACATGTTCATCTGATCAGTTATGGATCGACGGAAGATCGAACGCTCTCTACATGTCGCCGTGCGTCTTTGAAACGAGGACAAGCGTTCTGTGTGCGGTCGCACACTCGTTCACCCGCCACTGACATTGTTCTCACATCACGGGTCTGTCGTTATTTGCAGATTACCTAAGCACTCACTCGTCTCCCATTCCTGACGACTTCGATATCTGTTGTCAGAGGAGAAAAGCGGTCTGTACGTGTAGTCATTTAGAGAGAGGGTAGGCAAGGCAAATGGGTAAGGAACAAAACGCTTGGGGACGTTTTGTTAGGAGAAAATAACCAAAAGCAGGGTTTTGTGCTGCAGTTTTTATTGTGTTTTTATTAAAAAAAAACAACAACTGCGATTTGAATTACAGCCAGGTACACTCCGAGCTGCCCAGTTATTCAGAAAACCAGTCGACACATTTTGACCAATCAGAATTGAGTATTCGACAGCGCCGCGGTACCTTCGAAGTAAGATTGTAGGACGCTGATAAGGCAAATTTAAGCCTGTTATATGAAACACACAGGCTGGGTCTACACCGGTCTTCCCATTCTCCTCTCTGCACATCTGGTAGCCATTAAGGAGAAAGCCGAGCACGTGCTCCGTTACAAATGACACCAAGTTTTGTTTGGTCCTGCTGACTGTGCAGCCCATCGCTCCTCTCTGCTTACCCTGTGCTTTTTCTTCATCTCTTGCTGTCTCTCTCAATCTCCTGCTCAAATATCATCATCCTTCTATGGTCCAAAAGAAAAAGAAAAAAAAAAACGTATACCCGAATATATAAACATTTTGCAAAGTCTCCGAAAGAAGCCGAGGGGTGTTTTCTGCCTTCGGTTGAATGCACTGCATGGGCCGCTGCAGCGTTAAGCACGCACTTCTCCAGTCTGCTGCTCTGAACTTTATACGACCTTGAACAGCTAGACAGAAAAGGGGAAGCATTTTTGGAAAGAGAGGCTACGGATGTGAGATTTCTAATTATTTCCATAATAAAAAAAAAAAAATAAAAATATCCTTTGACGACGTGGCTGGCTGCATTTCGGATTAGGTGTTGAGCTTTGCCAGATCTGACTGGAGAGTCATGATGTGGTGCAAACATACAGAATTTGGTGTCTCATCGGATCACAGTGCTTATATAATTTGGCCCTAGATTTGTTCGAGCATTTCTTGCTGGATTTAATTTTTTAATCCGTTTGTGCAGTGGTTCACGTGTTCGTGTGCAGGATACGCCGTCGGCACCCTTCACAGTACGAGTAGACAGTGAGACGCATGAATGAGACCTCGCGGTGTCCTTTGCTCCAACCGCTCACGCTACTCCTACCAGTTTGTCAAATCTGCAAAGTGACCTCACGGCTTTGAAGCCACGTCCACGTAGGCGTCGATTCCGTCACATGACTTGCCACAGACGAAGTCGCAAGACGAATCGGCGTACAGGGTCACAAAAAAAAAAATGCTGTCCTGAGAAGAGCGCGTGTGGGTGTGAAGGGGGTTTAAGAGAAATTTTTTTGTGTGCATGTCCAGGAAAGCTGTGTGTTTATCATTGCAGTGGGTTGATATCAATACGGTAAGGTTAGGCCCCTCTCTCCCCCTTGTTGGAAATGACGCTTGAGTCGTTTAGTGCTGACCCAAGGGTCAAATTTCTGTTGATGGGGTGCAAAAAAAAAAAAAGCTCTCACCAAAAACATTACACACAAGTTAATTAGTTGTTTTTAATTTAGCTGTGTACACTGTAACCCCAAACTACACCATTATGAAGTTGAAAGTAGTCCCTGTCAAGTAAAGATACAGGAAGAGGGGTGGGATGGTCATGTAATGCATAGCTGGTGTTTACCGTTACACAGCATCACTGTTTTGAGTTTTTATTTATTTATTTATTTTTTTCCAAATTAGGTTATATACAGATTTGTTCACGACTTCACGATGTCATTAAAGACTCAACAAAACACTTTAATAATTAAAGAAGCCCGAACCTGTCGCCTGTTGCTGTCGCTCATTGGATAGATGATTAAATTGCTCCCGTTGGCCATTGCGCAGGCCATTTACCCCAACCTCACAAATCTAATCCGCAAATCGATTGTGTGAAAAATGAATGCAGGATTCAAAGACATTACAGGAAAAAAAAACAAAAAACAAAACTTTAAAGTCTTGTGTGTTGAAACGTAGTATTGATCGTAAACACGTCCTCGTTCTTCATCGGTTATCTGACTGCCATTTCAGGAAGGAAGAGAACTGTAAGGAGCTAGTGTTTGTGCGTGCACGCGTGTGCATGTTTTAAAAAAAAAAAAGAAAGAAAAAAAAAAAGTCAGTGTTGGAGTGTATGGTCTCTGGCTCGCCAGACGGTTTGGCTGCACTAGTGAAAGGGACTCATTGTGTTCGTATATAATCAGCTCTTCAGTCGAGAGCTTCCTTCTCTCTCATAGACCTCATCGTCTCACAGCCGGTGCACAAGCTGCTCCTCAGACAGCGCTCATATTCTCTAAGGGTCATGCTCGGCCGTGCAAAGTCTTACGCGGTGTCAAGGGAAGAGCAAAACAAAAAAAACCCACCTCAGACACACATTTCCAACAGTCATTATTCATGTTTGGTTTGATTTATTAGTAGTACAGATCTGCTCTCCAGAACCTTCTGTGTTGCTTTGCGCTAAGAATCAATTGTGCATGTGTGCCTCCACAGGTCCTTCCGTCTGGGTTACCCAGGGTTCATTTTGTTATTCGATGTGCTTCACCTGCCACTAGGACAGAGCCAACCAGCTGCCGCCCTGTGTAATGCCTCTAATGTCATAACCCGATGCAGGGTTACCTAAGCCAAGGTTTCGTCCCGCTTACCTCCTCGGAGACCTTCTATTGCTTACAGTTCATCTACTGCGAGAGACATGTCTTTGTACCATTATTTGTCACAAGACCTCTTTCTCTCTGCTTTATCTCTACACATCTTCCTGTATTCAAAGAGCAGCTTTCAGCCCCGGACATTCCCGCATGCCTGCGCATAAGTCGATTTCACTGTTTTGACATTGTGTACCAGGCGATGCGAAGCACGCTGAAATCTTTTGGATCAGACACACACATACCGAATAGCTCTGGCTCTGTTTAGCGCACACTGGATTCTCTGTCGGTCGAAGTCCGCGTCGGCTCTGCTGCTTAGAAACTCGGAAAGTTACAAGTCACAGCCGCTGGAATGTCCTGAATCTGGCTGTCCAAAAATTGACCTCTCGATGTGGCGTATACGCGATTTATTCGAGTGTATGGAACTACAGTGGCATTAAAAAAATATATATATATATATATATTTTCCCTGTATGGAGCACTGAAGGGTTTAAGATTTCTATTTTTATTTATTTTTATTTATTTATTTTTTAAATGCCCCCGCCAGTAATATCTGGCAACACCTGCGACTAAATGTCTTCAGTAATTTGATCAGTAAATTGCAACTAAATGTCTTCAGTAAATTGAGCAATTTGAGCCTTGCATATTTGTATAGAGGAATCTTGGCACACGTTTCATTGCAGAACTGCTTTGATGAATTAACTTTTTTTCAAGCTCTGCCGCATCATCGCTATCGGATTCAAATCAGGACTTTGATCGGCTTTCACGCCAAAAAAATATTTTCTAGTACATCATACGGCTCATTTTTCCTCCTGTGGCTGGTCGAAGTGGTTCCCTGCAAAAATATTTTGGAAAACATCCCCACTCCGTCACAATACCACCGTGTTTCACTGTAGGTATAATATGCTTGCAGTTAAATGCTGTGTTGCGGTTACACCAGATATAGAGAGATTGTCGTCCTTATTGTCACAAAATGCTGGTGGTTTTTATGTCAGACGAACTTTAATTGTTTTTCTTGGTTAGCAAGTTGTTTCTGTATTACTGCTCTTCCGTGCAGCTCATATATTTTTTTTTTTTGTTGTTGTTTTTGCGTTCCTTATCACTGAGTAATAAATATTGCTCTTAACCGATGCGAGCGAGGCCTGCATTTCTTTGGAGCTTTTAATGGGGTCTTTCGAGACTTCCTGGATGAGGTGCCGCTGTGCTCTTGAAGAAATTTTGGCAGGTCAACCACTCCTGGGAAGATTTATTACCGCTCCAAGTCTTTTCCATTTGCACCATGGTTCAGTCTTCCAAGGAAGTCTCAACAGCCCCCCCC
>JAOVYU010000051.1:22693130-22703319 GCA_025674565.1 Synodontis membranacea
AATTTTATTGTCATTAACTAAAGCTGCCAGTGCGCCGTGTCGCAATCTGGCAACGAATATATATATATATATATATACAGTTAAGTTCTGTAATTAATTCAAACGCACAAAGTGTGTTAAAATTCTGCGCAGTTTATTTGTGCAAGAGATGTAGGAAATGCAGACGCTGCTTTAGCTGCTGTTCCTTACTTTTTTTTTTACACAAGTTTTCATTTAATAAGCTCCCCATCATGAGCAGGAGATTAAATCCTTCACTGCAGGTCTGTAGACAGATGTGTGTTTTCCTTAGAATTGGCTGAAACTTTTATGTTCAAATGATTTATTTATTTATTTATTTATTTTTTAAACCAAATTTGCTTCGTTACAGGCAGCAAACATATAAATATCTCTCGTGTAGATGTACAGCGGGACAGAATCGATCATAAGACCTGACTGTCCTGAGCAAGCATTTTGCTCCGTAGACACTGTTAATCTGCTAACACCTATTAGAAGTAAAACTATAGTAATAAGTCAGACTCAAGATCCCAAAGAGTTTCCTTTAAATTCACATCAAGCGAATCAGCTGTAACATTCGCTGACGTAACAGTAATACAGTAAACGTAACAGTAATACAGTAAAACAGTGACGTACGACATAACGTAGCAGTATAGGGAAAGAGAAACGGAGAGATTCTTATATCTGAAGACTTGGCCGTGCGTCAGCTTTTTCACGTCTTCGTTCAGGCTGTGGGATCGGTTCTGTCGAATGAAGAACAAACCAGAAAGTCATCCGCCTGAAGAGAGCAACACCGCACGTGTGATCTGTAACTCATCCCAGCGTCTAGATTTCCTATATCCGAGTAACATTCTCAAACTAAATGGGATCAGGGACCCAGAAAGTGTGTGTGTGGGTGTGTGAGATGTCTGTGTTTATATGTAGACAGTGTGATTTGTTTTGGTGTCTGGGACATTGTGTGTACTGCATTAATGCCAAATTAATGTGTACATTTTCTTTCTTGCCCTGTGTTTGACCTTAAACCATGTGATGATGAGAAAAATCCACTTGAAGAGAGCAGTATGCGTTTCTCCGACTGCAGCCCACCTTTCATTTAAGTTACCATTACATTCATCAGATTGGACTAAAGTCAGCGTGACTGCGTTAATATGTCTCGGAGTAGTCGCAAATTAATCGGCAACCAAAAGTATGGTTGGGCGAAGAGCAGAAAATATTATATCTTATTTATTTATTTATTTATTTATTACACAGACATGTACTGAGTTTATGTATTTTTAATACGTGAAGGTATTGAAATATTTCACCTGTGCTACAGATGAAAAAATTAATTCTGATAAAAAAAAAAAAAAAAGAAAAAGACATTTTGGGGTATTTAAATAACTCCTACTAAGCTATAGATACAGGATGTGACCTGCGATATTCTCAGAAAAGCTTCTCGTGACATTTCTCAGTACAGTAAACCTTCGTTTCTTGCGGTTTATCTGTTCCAGACACTACCGCGATAAGTAAATTTCCGCGAAGTAGTATTTCCGCATAGTTAGAGCATACAAAAGCTGTTTTACGACCTTCTAAATACGGTTTTTAACATTATCAGAGCCCTCTAGACATGAAATAACACCCAATTTTTTGGAAAAAAGTTAATAAAAAATAATTGACTCAAGACAACCGAGCGCAACCTGCATTTTCACTGTCTCGATCAACTTTTTAATGAATATACTGGATTTGAAAAAACCGCGATAGAGTGAAGCCGCGAAAAACGAACCGCGAAGTGGCGAGGGTCGACTGTATAATATATATTCTAGTGATAACGCCCAGCCAAAGTTTGACACAAAAACCTGCTGCTGCTCTGCTTTTCTCATTTGTGTGTGTGTGTGTGTGTGTGAGAGAGCAAGTGTTGAAATGTGCTGTAAAAGTCCATCTGTAAAGTGTTGATCGTATGTGTCGGGGGTGGAGTGTTACTATCTTATTCATTCTTTTGATGGGGGTTGTCCTGGAGGATGCGAGTGCTGATGATTTATTTTTTTTAATTTAATTTCTCGTTTTTATTTTGGCCTCACTAATCCGCATGCCCTCTTGCTGGTTCCTATCCTAACAGGGGGTGTCATTTGATCAAGTCAATAATCTGCTGATTGAGCCTGCTCGAATTGAGGAGGAAGAGGTCTGTACCTACTCTCTCCATCCAGCTTTGTCCCTCTCTCTCTCTCTCTCTCTCTGTCTGTCTGTCTGTCTGTCACTCCCTCACTCGCTCACTCTTCACCTGCGGTTAGGAAGCGGAGGGGAAGAAACAGACCACTGGATAATTGAGGCCAATGGCTAGGAAACTGCTCACAGTCACTCAGCACATAAGCCACAAATGTGATGGATCCCTGTTTGAGAATTTGTGAAAACATATTTGCTGATCAGAATTTTAGGAAAATATGTTCTTTGCCAGTTGCCTTTAATTATTATTATTATTTTTAATTAATTTAAAACAGGATTAGTTTGAAATCCTTCAGTTTTAAACCAGGGCTCCATTATACCTGTGGCTTGTTCATTCCCTTCTGTGTCTGTCTTGTCTGTCCCTCTTTTTCTTTCAGTCTGTCTCACTCAGCTTTCAGACTCTATGGCCCAGGAGCAAGTAGTGCCAAGACACCGTCACGTAAAGATCTCATTCAGTACCGTACTACAGGTGTGTCAGGTTGACCGAGGCAGCGCCAGAGTCCGATCACTTGAGCGTTAAAGTCAGTAGCACGACAGCGCAGTAGCATCTCAAGACGACATCTTGAACTTGTACATGTGTAATACATTCAGAAAGTGTTCAGACCTCGTTGTGGTCTCCATTACATCACAGCACTAATGCATTCATTGTTCTCTCCTCATCATTACCTTATAATAAAAAA
The DNA here is from genome assembly GCA_025674565.1 of Synodontis membranacea. Classification (NCBI taxonomy): domain Eukaryota; kingdom Metazoa; phylum Chordata; class Actinopteri; order Siluriformes; family Mochokidae; genus Synodontis; species Synodontis membranacea. The sequence goes on from JAOVYU010000051.1 coordinate 22,696,004, forward strand.
AGCCATATATAGTATGGTTAATGAAAGATTTACAAGTTATTAATAAAGTTATAAAGTTGTATAAGTTCTTTAAAAAAAAAAATGAGAATCAGATGCTTTGATGGAGCGCAGTGGAAATGATTCCAAATCCTCTCTGCAGGACCTCTCGAGCTCTGTCAGGTTGGACTCCGTGCTCTCTCGGCTGTGCGTCAGGGTCATGGTTGTGTAGGAAACCCAGCTTTATTGTTTAGGTGTGAGTGATGTATAAAAATAATTAAATATGTATACTTTTGTGTTAAAAAAAAAAAAAGAAAAGAAAAGAAGGCCAAACATGAAAACCTCCCTTTTCTATCCTCACCGCAATGTCTGCTCTCAAAGCTGCGACAAAAAAACTACTTTTGCTGACTAGTAATGTCAAAAAAATTGCTTAAAAATGATGAAAAAATAGGGTTTATAAAGTCCACAGTGAGATTGTTTTATCCCGTTAGCGATGTGGTGTACAGAGAAGCAGCTGACAGGCAAGTTTGTTCTTGAGAACCGGTTCAAGCTAAAACTTTTAAATTTAATTTTTATTACAATTTATGTTTCTACTGCCTCTATTAATTAGACCTCGGATTAATATTTGCTGTATATAATATTTGATTAACTGTGTACACACGGAGTCTCCATCAATCCCTAGATTCGTAATTCTAATCCAGAGTGTTTAGGCAAATCGCTGTTAGGTTTCATTTGTCCTTCGGTCCCTCGTGAGGATCCTCTGGGTGTCTTTTGGCTACAAGCGAGTTGTTGTATGGCTTTTACTGAGGAGTCTGGCCACTCGACCATAAATCCCTGATGGATGGCGTGAATCTCTGGAATTCTGTCAGAGTGAGGTCTGGGGTTCTTGGTTCTTGGTCTGTGGACAGTTGTTGTAATCTCCTGTAGCGTGCCCTGAAAGGAGTGAGGCTTTACTTTTTTTGTCGAGACAAAATATCGACAAAATGTTGCCTTTGCTAATCCTGTCTAATCCAATCAATGGAATCTGCATCTAGTGGACTTTAATCAGACTGTAACAGACATGATCAAGAAGACCACAGAAAATTGAGATCGAGCACAGTCTGAAAGCGAAACTTCAATACTTGCGTAAACGTAACGGTTGAACCGGAACGTCAGAGTGAGGTTCTGATCAGTAAGTCTAGTGTAAAGGGAGACAAGATCAAAGTACGTCGCATTTTATCTCGCAGAATATTTTACTTCCTCCATCAACTGTGGCTACAGGAATTATCACATTCCTGTAGCCACAGTTCAGTGCTGTTTTCTGAGCAGATGTGCGTTGGGATTCCAGGGGATCCTACCAGTAAAGTCCATAGTGCCTTTTACCTTCATTACCCACATAGCCACTGCTTAATCATTTTAAAATAATGAAAGCCCATACACTTTTGCTTCACTGGTTCTCAACCCCTTTTTTTTTTTTTTTTTTAACCCATGGAACCCCTTTAACTTTAAAATAAATGCCACAGACCCCCTCAGCACATATAGGTTTTAGTGGATGTAATGAAATAATAAATAATGAAAGATCAGGTTTACTATTTAAATGTGTTCTTAATAGTATCTTTTCTATTTAATTGAGCATTTTATATGTAAACATCTCACCATCAACTGTAACTCTGAATTTCTGATGTCAAACTGGGGGGAAAAAAATGAAGACTGAGATGGTCTCCTCCCAGCTTTCATCAAACCATCATGGCCGCTGATATCATCAACAGTAAATAAAGAAGCGCTTCTTTATTGTTAAATGCTTTATACTGTATAGACCAGTGTTCATTTTAGATCGATCAACATACAGACATATTGGTTTGTTAAATCTGAAACACCCCTGACTACACAGCTTGCAGTTATATAAATCGCTCACCGCAGTTAACTGGCTATAGTGTTGCTAATAAACAACAATTAGTGTCATTGCCTCGGCATCCTTGAATTTAGGGGCGGAGCTTCTGATGGAACAAGCTATTATTATATTATGAAGATAGTCGTGACGTAATATTTACAATGTCAGTCATTATTATTTACTTGCTTTTTATCAGCTACTTCCCATATAAACCAGACTGATTTTTCACTAAGTGATGACTTGTCAGTGTTGTCAGTGAACAATGAGAGAATGTCACTTGGCCACATATATATTTATATATTTGCCCTGCTCTAGTCACACAGTTCGATGGAAACGTTGCATAAATAACATGTCTGGACCTTGTCGAAATGAAATCTGGAAGTTTCACTGGCCCAGAGCGTCACGCCCGCATCATTTTTGGCCCTCTCCGTCCCTCTATTCCCCTTTCTTGCAGACCTCTATGCCGTTCATATTTAGTGTTCTAGCACGTCTATACTGCATGGCTTGCTTATATAGAATTGCCGGCTTCAATCGGCGTATTTACTTGATTTTTTAACCTTTCTCATGATCAACTAATGTGCTTGATGCTTTGAAGTATTTTCTCACATTAATCCACTTGGCATGCGTCTAACGTAGATGTCGTCGTTCTTTTAGGTAAATGTCTGTCATCCTGTTTAGTCACATAATAAATGTGGATCCCCGGAGGGGTGAATCATAAACGAACCTAGATGTAATTTAATCTAGCTAGTTGTTTTCAGCATGTGTCGAGTGAAAGTGCATTTCTTGCATGTATTTTGCTAGGTGTCCACGTCAGTTGGCTCAATACGATACTCAATATCCTGTTCCAGCATTCGTGGCTTCCTTTCCTTGATTCCATCAATTCTTTTTGTTTACTAAGTAGAAGTTGATAGATAATTTAATGCATCCGTTACTGCCTCATCTGCGTATTCTTGACACGTAAGCGGTTGCAAATTAGAACGTGTCGAATTTTGACCTCAAGACATTGCACGAGAGAGTGCAGTGCAAATAGTTAACTTCAGCTTGCTCAGTGTCCTGGCCACCGTTGGCTTAGCGTTAAGGAAAGGAAACCATTCCGAATGCTTGAACTGGATTGCCTGCCACCGTGACTGCTGCCGTGTACACTTTCTCCCGAGCCGTCACTCCTTCTAGAATAAAAAAAAAAGATTTCAGTTTAAAAACCCACAGATCTAAATAAAGAAGTGGACATGAGTTAGAAGGAGGAATTTGTTCAGTGAATTAGACTCTTCTTTAATGATTTAACCCCATATTTATGGAGTCAGAAAAGAGAATTTGGTGAATGTCTTACCCTGCACTTTACCCGTAGCTGGTCCTGAGCATCCTGAGACAAACTGGTGGATTAGGCATCAGTATAGCAGGGGGGAAAGGATCCACTCCTTACAAGGGAGACGATGAGGTACTTTAGTTCATCCTTAGAGAATTATTTATTTCTTGTCGTAATTTGCATGCTGGTTGAATATTTGTTTTGTGTCGTTCTCTAGGGTATCTTCATCTCCCGAGTGTCAGAAGATGGTCCGGCTGCGCAAGCCGGAGTCAAAGTCGGAGACAAATTACTTGAGGTACATCTGCATTATATCACACTGTTTAAAATTCCCTTAAAGCATTTTTCAGGCCGGTGGAAACTGAGTGATTTCCAAAAAAAGAAAAAAAAATGTTGACAGTAGAGCCACTGCTATCTATCAAACTTGCCTAAAGTGATGGAGCTTTTTGCCCCTAAATTACAGAATGCTTTTCGCTTGTCGATAAAATGTAGTGATTGTATAGGGACTTTTAGAAAGCTGTTCAATACGCATTTGTTTAGGCATGCGTTTATGTAATTGTTGCTGTTTTTCATTGTGTGTTTTATGTTCTGTGTTGTTGTTGTTTTTTTATCTTCATGGTACTTTCCTTGTGTAATTTGTTTATTTTTATTCTTAATCTGTACTTAATCTTAATCTGACTCTTGTCTGTGAAAAGTGCTCTAGAAATTAAATTTACTTACTGACTAAGAGTCAATCAGAGAATGCATTGCATTTCTGACTCTTTTTGTTTTTTTGTGCGACACACCTGATACGTAGAGCAGGACAAAACTGTAACTCGTTTTCTTCCAGGTGAACGGGGTAGATCTGCAGGGAGCTGAGCATCACACGGCGGTGGAGGCCTTACGGAGCTCAGGAACGGCAGTGACCATGACTGTGCTGCGCGAGCGGATGGTCGAGCCCGAGAACCCCATCACTACTACGCCGCTGAGACCAGAGGATGATTACTTCCCCCGGGAGAGGAGGTCCACCGGGCTTCCGTTCAACCTGGAGCCTGGATCCCCTGCTGTTAACACGGGCCCCTGCCAACGCCTGGCTACCTGCTTAGTCCGCAACGACAAGGGCTTAGGCTTCAGCATCGCTGGGGGGAAAGGCTCCACGCCATATCGGACAGGAGACATGGTAAATCAGGAACACCGTGCATATAGTAACACTCGTATCTCCTGTCTACTTCTGTCTCGCTAGCATATGTCGAAATTTTTGCGTTCATGCGCTAGCTACATGACACAGCTTTATAACACAGAAGTCATGAATTGCACTTTTCTCTTTAGGTCAGCACTATTTTGCCGGGGGTTTGTTCTACTGAAAGTGCTCTCTCAAGTGAATCTTTTATAGTGCTGTTGATAAGCGAGCTGTCCATATGAGCGTTGGCACCACACAGTCAGTAAAAGCTTTCCTCTGGCGATTCCTGCACTCTGTCTGCAACCTTTTCCAGTTTAGTGGTTTGTGGTGCCACCAAGGCAACAGAGATATGAATAGCAAACCATGACATCTGAGCGGGAACTGGTGTTTAAGGCAGGGTGGAGGAGGAGGTTATTTCGGGCTCATCGCGCAAGACCACGTGTGTTACTGCCCTCTTGCTCACCTTACATAAATATAAAACAGTAACATTTCAAGGGCTGTAGAAGGAGACGGCAATAGAGTGTGCACTCAGCCTTGCTGAGTAGATGTAAGTGTTGCTGCCATGCCTTGACCGCATCGTGCGCCTATCTTGCGTTTGTGTTTGTATTGTAACTAGAATTGTAACTGGAATATCTGATGCATGTTAATGAATTTTAACATTAATGTAGTATTCTTTTATGAGGGAACGTATGTGCGTGATTAATTCGTAAATGTTTTAACAGTAAACCCATCCATCCGGTGTTACTGCACACATTTGTAAAGGCTTGTGTCAAATGGCATTGTGGGTAATGTAAGAAACTATTAACCAGATATACACTCGCTGTGTATAATCAGGCAATTATGTGGGGCATAGTGCATGGTCTATAGTTTCATTTAACGTTCATATCAAACGTTAGAGTGAAGAAAAAGTGTGATCTGTGTGACTTTTACCATGGCATGGCTGAGTATTACAGAAACTTTTGCTCTCCTGGGACTTTCTCACACAGCAGTCTCTGCAGTTTGCCGAGAATGGTGTGAAAAAACAAAAAAACATGCTCTGTGAAGAGGGTCTGCAGGCTGAAACACCTTGTTGATGAGAGCGATCAGAGGAGAATGACATGACTCTTCTGGGCTGATAGGAAGTCTATAGTAACTTAAATAAGCACTCTTTACAACAGTGGTGACCAGAAAAGCAAAAGTCTGACCTCTTTGACTTCCTAGGCATTTCTACCCACAGAACTGTTGCTCACTCGATGTTTTTTGATGGTTTGTTTGTTTTCACGCACCATCCTCTGTGAACTCCAGAGACTGTTTGTGTGTGAAATTCCCAGGAGAACAAAAGGTTATGAAATGCTCAAAACAGCCCTTCCAGAACCAGCATCCATGCCACAATCAGAGTAAGAGGTCACATTTTTCCCTGTTCTGATGTCTGATCATGTGAACATTAACTGAAGCTCTTGATCTTTATCTGCATGATTTTTAATGCATTGTGCTGCCACATGATCGGGTGATCAGATAGGAGTGTACTAATAAAATGGGCAGTGAGTGTATATTATTTAAGCTTACTCATATTCATGGTTACTGAATATTCACATTGATTTAAAAGCTAACATTTTAGGGTTAACTTTTAAGTCTGAGGGTTAAGGTCGGGTCAGGTCAAGAGCTACAGCAAAGATGGAGTTTATTCTATGCTATCGGTAGCATTTATTCGTGCTACGGTAGCATTTTTTCAAGGTAGCAAAAAATCATCAGAACACCGGCAGCGCAACAAAACAACAATAGAGCAGCAGAGCTACAGCTGACGAGCCAGTTGCCGTAGTTCAGTGCGAAATGCATATTAGCCACTATCATGTCCATTTTTTTATTAGCGTGTCCATTTTTTTGGTTTTAATGCCATGAGTCGTCTCACAAATGATTTTGGGGTTTTTTTGGTGGTGATGCAGGTGTCTCATGCAAAAACATACCAGTGTGTGCATGCGTGTCGTTTCTGAGGACAGATGCGTTCTCATTACAGTTAGGTACAGGACACTAGTAATAATGAATATGAACCATCAAGCTAGGCAAATCTGATCTGAGCCAAACATCTGTATTGAACAATGAGGCTTACAGTCATGGGGAAAAGAAAGTATACCCTCTTTCAATTCTAGGGTTTTACATATAAAAATCATCTGGTCCTTAACAGGTTCTAAAATTATTTAAATCTTAAGCAAGTGTTAAAAAAAAAAAAAAAAAAAAACAGATTCCACCGCCAAAATGTAGGCCTGTAGAGTCTGAGATGTAGATCTTGGGTTTTATGCAATTTCTCTGAGAATTGCACGATCTTACCTTGGGGAGAATTTGCTGGGACGTCCGCTCCTGGGAAGATTGTCTTGAATGTTTTCCACTTGTGAATAATCTTTCTCACTGTAGAATGATGGACTACAAATTGTTTGGAAATGGCCTTATGACCCTTCCCAGATTGATGGGCAGCAACATTTGCTTCTCTAAGATCGTTGCTGATGTCATTCCTCCTGGGCATTGTGTTAACACAGACCTGTATGCTCCAGACCAGCAAGCTGCTGGAACCACTGCTTTTATGGTTGCACTTTTTATCAAGTTTATCAAGTACATTTGATTAGCAGCACCTGGCTGCTACTTACCCACTTATTTCCAGTGGAAGCAGTAAGAGTGTACAGTAATACCTCGTGCGTTCACGTTTCTGTATTTGCGACTTTACAGATTCGTGAAATTTTCTGTGAAACCTAACTAATTTACATTCGCGTTTTTTTTCCTCACACATCTGCGAAATCCTCAAAAAGCCTGGCATTAAACGATAACTGTCACACACTGCCCACGTCCTCGTGCGCCGACCCGGAAGTAGACTCCCGAATTTCTTCACCTAAAACTAAGGCTGCCTGTTAGTTCTCCATGTCACTAGAGGGCAGTAGAACTCGACTGCTATAAAAACGAAGAGACAGAGAGACTCGGAGCTGTAGAGGAAGATTTTCATGTGTGTCATTTTTCAATTCCTGTAAGAATAAAATGCTGTTTTT
>JAOVYU010000051.1:22708740-22725171 GCA_025674565.1 Synodontis membranacea
TATATATAAAAACACAAAAGGTGTGGTTATGAAATAACTAGACTGAGCATTATAGTCAGACAGTAAGACAAAACAGCAGTCAACGCACTGGAAAACATATGGGTTGCTAGTTAAAGAAAGCTTGACAAAGGCCACATTAATTGTTTTCTTTGACATTAAGGGTGTTATTATGGAGAACTGGGTTTTTCCGATGGAGTAACAGTGAACCAAAACAATTACAAGAAGGTTTTCCAGTAAGGGTCAGAATAAAAGAAGCCACAAGCTGTGGGAAAATGGTTTCCTTCTTTTTCAGGACAACACACCAGCACACCCCGCTCTCTCATTAAAGCAGTTTTTGGCCCAGAATCGCAGCATAGTATTAGACCACCCTCCCTATTTCCCTGATCTTCCACCATGCAACTTTTTCCTTTTCCTTAAAAAGAAAATGATGGAGCTTCTGAGACAGCTAACGAAAGAAGACCTACCGCACTGCTTTGATCAGTGGGAGACCAGGATGTAGCGGTTTTTTTAGATATAGAAGGGGAAAATATTGAAGGGGAAGGTAACTGAAATGTAAATTTTCTTCATTAAAATTAAATTTGCAGCACCAGTGTCGTCGTTTGATAGCTGCAAATACGCACCCTGTGCGTGAGGGTGTGTACAAAATTTTAATATCATGAAAATGCATTATTTTCCATCAGTTATTTAAAAAGTGAAACTTTAATATATTTTAGACTGGTAAACTAAAATGTGTCAAGTATTTTTCTTTCTTACTTCAGTAAATACCACAACACTCAAGCCACATAAGGTGATTGTTGAAAAGGCTGGCTATTCACAGAGTGCTGTATCGAAGCATGTAGATGGAAATGACTGTAAGGGAAAAGTGTGGTAGGAAAATGTGCACAAGCAACAGGGATGACCACAGGCTTGAGAAGAGTGTCAAGGAAAATCGATACATGAACTTGGGGGAGCTTCACAAGGAGTGGGACTGTATTGCATCAAGAGCCGCCACATACAGACATCTTCACGAAACTGGCTACAACTGTCGCATTCCTAATTTCAAGCCACTCCTGTACCAGAAGCATCTTACCTGGCCTAAGGAACTGTTGCTCAGTGGTCCAAAGTCCTCTTTTAGGATGAAAATAAGTTTTGCATTTCATTTGGAAGTTTCAGTATGAAGTTCCAGCGTGAAGTTTCCTCAGTCTGTGATGATTTGGGGGTGTCATTTTGTCATCTGCTGGTGTTGGTCCACTGTATTATATCAATCCCAAAGTCAATGCAGAAACCTACCAGGAGATATTAGAGCACTTCGTGCTTTCATCTGCTGGCAAACTTTATGGAGATACCTGTTTCCTTTTCCAGAAGGACTTAGCACCTGCCCACAGTGCCAAAAATACTGCCAAAATGGTTCGCTGACCACAATATTACTGTGCTTCTGTGCATTAAAGTGGTTCTTTTGATAGAGAGTCTATAAGATATTGTCAAGAGGAAGATGAGAAACAGATGAGCTGAAGGCCACTGTCAAAGCAGCCTGGGCTTCAGTAACACCTTCAGCAGTTACACAAGTCGCTCACCTCCATGCCACGCCACACTGATGGCATAAAAATTGCTTGTTTGTTCAAATGAGTTTTAATGAAAGTCTTATTGGTCAAATGAGAAAGTCTTGTTGGTTGATACACATTTAACCAAAAAAAAATAAATTAGATATGCTAAAATATTTTGGTGGCATCTAACACTTTGTAGTCTAAAAAAAAAATCTACACAGATGCCTAGTTTTTGGTAACTGCATTTAAGGACTTTTTTTTTTTTTTTTTTTTTTTTTTGCATTGCTGTGCCATCATGTCCTTAAAATGAATGCACCATTGGGTTCTCTTTACCCTGGACAACAATCTTAATTTACGTTCTTGCCAAGTTTCACAAATAATTAAATACTTTCTCTGCCTCAGACAGAATGGTGTAACTGGTTCCTCATTCTCAGGAGTAAACTATACAGAGTATTGGGATGACAGCTGACAAGAGCTCAGAGGTTATTTTAAAAAAGAATGCGAGTGACTGGTTGGACATGCTAGTCATGGGTGGGTGGGCCACTAAGGAGGAAGGTTCCCATGATAGAACTTAATCACTTCTCTAAGCATTTTCTATCAACGGAGGAAGAGCAAAGCAGAAATCTCTGAACCTGTAATTCTCTTTCACGTGAGTTTCTGTACTGTTTATTTTTAAGACCATTATTTCTTCATTCTACTTTCCTTTTCTTTTCATTTACTGGTATAATCCTGATGGGGTTTTTTTTTTGTTTTGTTTTTTGTGGTGTTCTTGGTATTTAGTTGCTTATTTTGGATGTGATTTTGAATTAAGCTAATCTTTTGACTTACATGATGGTAGACTTTGTAACGATTTATAAATATAAGCAGTTTAAATTCGTTTCCACTTTGCGCATTGAGGTTGTTTGCATTTTTAAGCTGGTTGGCAAGGCGAATGAGACAGTGGGCAGTTAGCATGTGGGGACTTGACGCACAGTCCCCTTGACGCATTTGGTCAGGAGTAGAACTTTGACTGTTGGAGTTCAAGGATGATTCTCTTTATTAATCTACATTAATCTACTATGTGTTACTCTACGTACAGGAATATGCTCTGCCACTCGTCTCTTATCTTAACGGCTTTGTTAGCTATTTTCAGTCTTTCGGTACTTTTTGACAGATCACATGGTCATTTTACTAACGCTGAAAGTGAGCTCTTTCTGTGAGTATTGATAAATGCAGTCATGGTCGTAGTGCATGGAGTGTGCTATGGTGTGCAGCTGTCTTTAGTCAAAGGTCTTCGGGTTGAATTCCTCTCCACTGACCTTGTTCTCTTAGCACAGAGTACCAACCCCCATGCATTACAGCACCACTGTTATCAAGGTGACTATTTTCAGTATGGTGGTATTGCCCAGACTGGATTTGGAAGTCTCAAATTTAGCAGGCATAGGAATTGTACAGCTGTGGGATCTTTAAGCCCGGACATAATGGCGGCTGATTCAATTTGGCCATCAGCATTAGGCTTTGCAAAAGTGTTATCGAATTCAGGCACTTATTGACCCAATCGTGAGACGTGCCGTGGCATTTTGTAACTGTAAACTGAGATGTTCATCTCTCCACGATGGGATAGCTGTCTGAATTTGATTGACTGTTAGAATATTCAGACTCATGGCATCTGTTTCCTTCTTCATTATTTGTTCTTTTCCTTTTCTTTTCTTTGCTTTTTTTGCACATGTGTAACTTTCACTCTTATACCCTTCTTTCGTTACTCTCTCTCACTCTTCAGCTATCTCCTTCCTTTACTGTATCCTGTCCCATGGAGAGCGCTCTTCAGGCCAGGCCATCTGGCACTATAGAACCGCTGTGCTTTGAGAAAGCTCACGCAACTCTGTACCATGTAGATGCCCCTATCCTTCCCTCATCCTCACTGTGCCTAATTACAACCTCGGCAGCACCCAAACAAACCACAGCTTTGCCACAGGACCCCAGTCCAGCACCCACAGGCACTCAGGAAACACAGGAAGAGGAGTGCCTTGTGGACTCTCAGCCAATCTGCTTCAAAGAAAATCCCTTCCTGGTAGCTAATCGTAAGAGCAAGGGCCGCCCCCTTGAGGAACGTGTCCTTTCAGGGCCGCCCACAGGCTATGGCAGGCAGGGGCAGCTTCAGACCTGGTTGTATAATAAGGCAAGCCCTTGGGCAGTGTGTTTGTAGTTGAGTGCTTTATTTTGAAAGCAGCATGGCCTGTCACCTTTTTTTATTATTTAAGTCAAATTTTCTGCAAATGCTTGTGACCAAATCTGCATCAAACAATGCAGCGTACCTATTTATACCATACCTATTATAGAAAATTAAACCACCCAGACACTCTAACACTAATTTGCATGCTTTGCTTTGCCTTTTAATGCATTTAAAATGTATTTGGTGAACCTAAAGAACAAGTTTTAGGGGTGCCACACACTTTGTGTCATACCAGTGGCTGGTGGTATGACCAATGATGGGTTACCAATTTCAAATAAAGTGTAGCTACTTGTTTTGGTGAAAGACCAAACCTTAGAAGCCATTGTCATTTGAATGCTCACTTTAGGCAATTGAAAATGCTTGAAAGGTGAAAATAACAGGTGTTGATGAAATATGGGTTAGAGGGCCTCCTCAGCCTTCATTATCACTAGACTTGGCAGCAGCAATTTAAAAAGGACTCAGAAGGCACAAATTATATATAGCCTGCCTTGTTCTACAAATGTTTACGTGTACATTCATAGATTATCACATTTGCAGCAAAAAAACTATAGTTCAATGTTAAACGGCTCACTCCATGTTTTTGAAAATATGGAAAAATGTTATTTAACTTATTGAAACTTAGAAAGATACAGAAAGAAAGAAAAATGGTTTTAAAGTCAAGATGACAAACCGGCTACCTGACTGAGCCCTTGATTACCAAATATAGGTCTGCATTGCAACAAATAATAATAAGGTCTGCATGGCTTTAATGAATATCACCACAGGTATGATGTAACTGTTTGTTTTCTCACTTATTCCTACTTCATCACTTTACCAATATTTTCCAACAGGGCCCGTCAGCTGAGCCCCAAAGAATTGACAGTCCTGTCCGGGAGCCGCTTTACTCACCAGGTTCTCAGTTGGTGAGTCCATAAATATTCAGGACACCCTACTCAAAATCATCTCATCTCATTTTTTGTATTTGCTCTCCTTTCCATAAAGGATAGGTTGATAGGATAGGTATAAGCTGTTGTAGCTTTTGTCACCGCTTAGGACAAGTAATAATAAAGGGATAAACCATTCACTTGTTGCTACTTAACTCATGCCTCCATTGACACCTCCTTTCCTAGCCGTCATTTCGCCCGACCTCATCCTCAGCTCCTGTCGCACAAGGCAGGGAGACCCGATTCGTAAGTGGGCTGTCTGAGCACGACTTGCTACTTCCGGCTTTCCCTGCTATTTCTCAACATGGTTAATGAAACTAAATGGCTCGCAAAATTCGCCTTGGTGGATTGACAAACTGCATTGTTGCTCTGTGGATAGATGTGCAAGATCTCTTACAGTTGTAAGGCTTAACAACCTTTGTCTGAAAATCATTGCACTTTTGTCTACGATAAAGGTCAGGACTGTAGTACAAGACCAGGGTGTCTATTAAAAACTCCATTGTGATTTTTTTGATACTTTCATTTCTGACGAGCTCTGCTAGCTGTCACTGCTCTTTAAATTGTGTCTAGATGGTGCCTGCAAAATGCTGGTTTGGTGCTTAGGTTTTAGGTTTGCTTGGCCACAGAAAGTAGATCCTGCTTAGGAACATGTTTCACACCATGCCTGATTTTGCTTCATTCCAGGCAAGCATTCATTTATCCTCCAATGTGACTGCCAAGGACAATTCATCTGTGAGTGTCCAAAGAATCCAAGACAGATTTCGTTTATTTAATGCTACTGGCTACATTAGCGATCATGAATCACCTATATATGGTGTTTTTCGTGCTAAGGTGTAATCGTGATCGTGGTGTTGCTTCACTTAGATGTATTTTTCTCTTCTCCTTTCAGACCAAGCCTGGTGCCATCCAGCCTATCTCACGCGTACGACCTCCTGCCTCTCCAGTCAGTCAGGATGGTCACAGCAGTCCCAACCCTTTCCAGCATGGCCCTTCCCCCATCAACTCCCAGACCACTGTAAGATTCCTCACGACTGTCTAGACCACATTCCCGAGACTCTGTAAACCATTCCTCTACCACCTGTCCTCCAGTATCTTAACTCAAAGACACATCTGTTGTCACCGATCTCAGTTTTGGGAGTGATGCGATGTTACTTGAATCACAAAACATCACATAATTTGAATCGCTCACATCTTAGTAAGGGGGCTGCTGAGATATTTAAAAGCACTAACGAACCAATGGGAATCTCTTAACTCCTCAAAAACTACAGAATCTATATTGTTGTCATATGCCTATTTTTGTTGTAACTTACCTATGATGTCTCTCAGAATGGATAACTCGAATCTACAAATATCAACACAGCTCCATCCATTATGCCATCCCCCGTTCCACATTCCTCCCCGTGTCTCTTTAATTTTCTTGCATCTCTGCTGCCACAGAACACGAGTCCACTGCATGCTTTGTAGCCATGCATTATCGCTTCTCTCTCTCTATCTCTGTGTCCCCCGTTTGTGGTCGGTCCTCTGACCCTTCTATTCTTGACTCCTTGGCATTTTGAACCCTCTGTGCAGCCTCGTGCCCCATCCCCAGATTCTTTCAACGAATTTCCCATCAATGTCAAGCAGGCATATAAGGCGTTTGCTGCTGTGCCCCACTCCATGGCTGTTCTGGAGCCCCCACAGGTAGGGTAGAAGCTCCTTGCGGTTCTGAGCATGTCATGGTTGTTCTTACACCCAGTTAATGGGAACAAAGCCTTGGGTGTTTGCCTGCTGTTGGTCAGAGTCTTGCATGAGTCATTTACATTCACATTGTGGAGTGTATATGAGCTCTTCTGCACGGAATGCTACCGTCCATCGCCCATCAGTGTCGTTGCTGGTTTGCTGTGGCATTCGACGGTGTGCAGTGTCGTTAGTAAAACCCTTTCAAGTAAAGCCATGGATATTTTCAACTTACTATTTTGTTGTCTATTTGTTCCTTTATATTTGTTCTTTTTTTTAATCTAATATTTGGCTTGTGGAAATTTGTCCAGCTTTCTTACCTGTTGCACTTTCTCCCCATTCTGTCTTTTTTTTTTTTTTTTCAGGATCTCTATGGTCAGAGGAACAACTTTCACCCAAAGCAGACATTACCAGAGGTATGTCTCTGTCTACTCCTGTGTTTTAATACCGTTTAGTGTCTAATCCTGAGCTGTCGAACCCCACGTTATGGCGAACGAATGTTGACTGTTTTCTTGAGTATCATTAATCCTCATTGTATGGTACACTGCCCTGAACTGTTAAACAGAGAGGGCATGTCCAAATGTGGTACTGATGGTGTGCCTCTAATGGCTCTTTCAGCCAGAGGAGTGTAATGAAGTGTTTATAGGTGAGGGTGAAGGAGGGGGCCTCAGCCCTCGCCCCTCCCTCTCATCTGACCGTCGTGAGTACAGAAATCTGGCAGCTGTGCCACGCCTGTCTCGCCCCTCCCTGGAGTCTAAGGTATATGGCTTGACAGGGTCATCGCTCTGCTAGTGCCCTCTCACTTGCAGCTATACTGAATGACATGCTCTTCTATACTTCCGTGGTGGTGGGGCACGGTATTGCCTCAAATAAGTGTCCAAGAACTGCGAGACCTTTCCTAATTGTGGGACTCTTGATTAATCATTCTGCAGGTTAATTCAGAAGGACTGCTATTAACTGGTGGCGTGCATGAAACATCATTTGTAGTTGCTGGGTGGAAACCATATCAAGCCCTTAGCATGTATCACTCTTGCATGACATTAATTATATTCAGTATAATTTGTCCTCTTATGACTTGCAAATGTAAAAGCCTTAATGATATCATCTCGTCATGCTGCGCTTTCGTACCTATGCTTTCATTGTATTTTCCCTTGAGGTGCAAATCATGCATTGTAGAGCAAGACCTGACGTGATGGTTCTTAATCTATACATTTTGTGTAAGATATTTAGTAATCCCCTGCAAAGTTCAGAGCAAAGGACAGTGTTTTTTTTTTTTTTTTTTTTTTTTTGCTGTGTACTTTATCATCTGCACTACTGACATGGTATTGTGGGCTCATTCTTTTTTTCCTCCCCCCTACAGCCCCTTGTGTCCTGCGGGAGAGGGAGTCCAGAACAGCGGTCTTTCAGAGACAGACAGAAGTACTTTGAGATTGATGTGAAGCAGCAGACGCCAGACAGCAAACCCAAACCTCGCGTTTCACTCGTGGGAGAGGACGACCTGAAAAAAATGAAGGAGGAGGAAGGTAAGCGTTTGTCTCGATTTCTGCTCATCACTTCTATTTATGGAGAACATCACAGGCTTGTGAGAGTATATAGAGGTGTGATGAGAAGAATTATCCGTGATCGCGGTTATGTGATGAATACGAGTATCATATTGGACAAGTGAAGAGAATAAATTACTTTGTCACTTTGATCACCTAATGAGTACCATATGCAGTTCTCTGTACTGACCACATATGCTGCTGCTGCTACATACAATCAAATGGAAAACACGGCTGTGGTGCTTCTCCAAGTTTAGATAATGTAGTCACAGCTAATGAACACTGCAATTTATTAAAAAAATAAAACTGTTAATTAAAAAAAAAATGCTAACAATAACAGTAAGCCTAGCTAACAACACTGCTATAAATTGCCTATATGCAAGTGAAGAAATAAAACGTGGGTCTGAAAAGTGACAAAGTGTTGTCTTGTTCTAAAGCAGTCGATTAGAGAGTGATCCGTGTTTAGACTTTGCTCCTTGTGCACTGGCAAATGCAAAGTTGTGGTCCACTGATGCAAGTCCCAAATGCAGAACTACAGATAGAGAGAAATTATTATTTTTTTTTTTTTTGTGCCAAGTACTTGCACTTTTGAATGTGATTTAAACAAGTGTGAAATCTGTTCTAATTCCTCAGCCAAGAGAATCGAGCAGAGAGCACAGGAGTATCTGCTGGATGAAGACGAGGAGGATGACGAGGATGACTTTACGAAGCACGTGGCACAGATGAAGGCCCAGGGCAAGGTTATTCTGGATGGGGTAGAGTACAAGGTTGAGTCTGTCAGCGGCCACTCTTCTACTCCTCCCAGGCAGTGTGCCACGCCTCCAAACTACAGTGCCACGCCTCCCAGCTACTGTGGCAGCTCAGGGTAGGCCACTCTTTTCACTGCCTTTTTTTTTTTTAATAGCTTACTTAATATAGCATTGATGCTCATGTGTATATTTGTGCACTTTAAATGGCAAATATTTCTAAACATACAGCGGTGAAGATCAAGGACTGGACTACTTTCACACACTTCACACACAGGCTGTGGGTCCTGGCAGTCACTGTGTAATCAGACCTCTTTCATGTCTAAAGAAGGGCATGATGACAGTTGTTGTATCTGGGTCTGGGGTATAACATTTGTGTACTAATTTCCTGACACAGCTCCGAATGTGAATAACGGTTATAGGACTGTATAATGTAGTCATTTTTCCGGACTCAATTGATTGCATTTCCTTTCCATTTTTAACCAGAAAATATCTTAGAAACTGTGTCATTGCAGCTGGTATCAGTTTTCTTTTGATGATGTTTTGTAGGACGTCCTCTGTGGATGGTAGGGGTGATTCGCAGCGCAACTCTATAGAGGATAGCTTCAGACCTGAGCAGAGACCCAACTCAATGACCGGGTAACTAAATAGACATCGCATTTTTAATCATGCTGTGGTTTTACACGTTCTCTTTGTTTGACGTTTTAATTACATTCATCTGATCCGCAGTCTGATCCCGGCGTATCCCGGCGAGTCCGCAGCTCCCATCCGTACTGCCAAGGCTGAGCGCAGGCACCAGGAAAGGATGCGTGTGCAAAGCCCAGAGCTCAGTGTGGCTTCTGACAAGGATCTTTCTCCTGCAGAGAAACGGGCCCTGGAGGCAGAGAAGAGAGCCATGTGGAGGGCAGCCAGGTACAGCAGCAAGCACCATACCATATTATGAACCCAGGGATGAGGAATACGTTTATCGCTCCCAGATCTAGAGCCCGACATCCATGTGGTGGTTCTTATTGTTCTATATGTTGGAGATCCCTGTATTATTTTATCTACATATAGAGTTTTCATTACTTATCCCGTGGCTGGATCTGTATTTCATCTGACCCTCCTTTCTTATCTTAAACTGTGCCTCCCTTTTTCATGTTGTCTTCCACATTCATTTTGTCCATGCCCTGGGTTTCCAAGGACACACTGAAAAACCGCACAAAATGAATTCATTGAAGGAATTTTTGTTATCTAGTGTTAAAAAAAAAAAAAAAGAAACAAACCAAAACATGCATTAAAACAAGAAATTATCTCATCCTATTTTCTTGGGTATATCAAACCAGTCTTTTTGTCATAGTAGGTGGTTGAACATTTGATTCATGAACATAGTCCAATATGCTAAAGATTTTGTTAATGCTAACTAAAAAAACAGAAAGTTCTGTGCTGCCTTTTAACCTAAATTGAAGGTTAATTGGTATAAACGTTCTTAAAACACTAAAGATGATTGAAAAAGTGATATTTCACTCCTAAAATAAAAAAATGAATCACTGCAGACCAGTGGTCACCAACCCTGTTCCTGGAGATCGACCTCCCTAAAGACTTTAGCTCCACCCATAATTGTGTCCCCCTGACCATCTAATCATTGCTTGTCTTAAGGAGTTCTTGAGCAGCTAACAAAGGTGTGTTAGAATTCGGTTGTAGATGAAACCTGCAGGAAGGTAGATCTCCAGAAACAGGGTTGGCCGTCTCTGCTGTAGACTGAAGTATAAACTGTGGTGGTTTGTTAAAACCAAGTCAAGGAAATCATCTTCAGCTATATTTTTTTAGTGATTGAACAAAGAGTCCACTTTTTTGTATCGAGGTGTCTTTGGCTGCCCAGGCATTGGCGTACCCGTGTTAACTTGCCCTTTTGATTCTTACTGTGTGTCATAGTATTTTACCTTCCATCTGTACCCTCTTCTTCTCTTTCCCTTTCTCTTTGTGCATTTTTTTCCTGTATGTTACCTCTCCTCTCCTGCTCCCGCTTTCCTCTCTGGGGTTGGCTGTTCCCAAGGCCTTATGGTCTAGAGGAAGACGTTAGGCAGTATGAGCAAGACCTGGCCAAGAGACTCTACCAGTCGCGTGTGAGGGCGTCGTTAGACAGTGCTGCAGCTCCTCCCTCTACCTGCTCCTCTTCCTCTCAGCCCAGGTCTGCCCTGCCCTCCCACACAGCATGGTGGGGGCTGAGCTCTGGTGCTTTTTGAACTTTGGTGTTTTTGCTGTAGTGTGTGAGGGCAGTGGTCTGTATTATTTAGTTTCTAAAGTAACATTGCTATCTCTGGAATTTTTAATGAGCGAATGCTGTGCACACACATACGCACATACACACTACGCGTGTTGCACTGTTATCCCTGCACTGCCTCATCCCTGTGCACAAGTTCCATTATTTAACTTGTTTTTTATTGTTTCTTTTTTTTGGTCTGCAGCTATGAGCTCTGACTTACGATATGTCTAATGAAAAAATTGTTACCTAAAATTTAGCAAGGTAGCCACAATCACCTGTTTTCAATTTTTATATCCCTGTATTAAGCCACACGTTTCTCACATTTCATTTCATTATATTATACGAGGAGTAGACACAATATCAGTAAACTGAGCCAGTAAATGAATATATATATATAGGCTGTCTGTGAAATATCTTGAATACTGATAAAAATTGAAGTGGCATGTGCTTTAGAGTCTCAGTGCAGCGTTGTTCAAAATTTTGTCTGATGGCCCAGTTGTTGGTTCTAATTTTGCAAAATGCATGTACTCAGAGTTTCATCTGTTCCGGTGTGGCTCATGTAGCTGGGGATAGCAATGCCAAACATATATTTTACACAGACTGAAGCATGATTTGACGTCTCAATTGGAACGGTTAATTTGCTCTAACAGACGGTAATTCCTCCTGGCTGTAACCTAAATGTTTTATGAATAGACACGTTCCAGTACTTTTTTATATTAGCTCCTTCACACAGACATATATAGCCGACCTGATATCTAAGCTGACCGTAATAATAAATGGATTTTTGAAAATAAAAAAAAGAAGAAAAAACATATAATCATCGATGTGGAAGTTTCATATGACAAGCTTTGATTTATCTGTTAACTTGAAGAAACAGAAAAAGAGAGAGGCTGGTGTGGAAATGACTGTTTACAGCTGCAATAATATAAGTAATACATTGTTGTCTCCTGTACAATCCATAACATTAAAATTGAACAGTTTGTAGTTAAAAAGTACATACATTTGATATCAGCAATTTACAGAGATGATGTGAAATTAAGTGAAATGATACTCTTCGGACAGTATGCGACCTCGGGATGGTAACGGTGTATCACGCCATCCCAAGGTTGCATTATTTTTTATATCATAACATAGTCATAGTCACTTGTTATACCACACATAATGAATGCCTGCCACAGCTGCACAAAAATTATTTTTATAAAATTATTAGGTAGGGATTATTTGGGGCGTGGGAACCACACTGTCGGCATGCTGCGATTTCTGCAAGATGAATAAAGTATTTTTAAATTGTTCTCTATTTAACAGCACGTTGAATGCATCATGGATGCCTGTTGCCATGGTAACTTGGTTAACCTTAACCAGGCACAGCCCAAAATCTGTCCTGTTCACCCCCCCCCTCCACTCTAGCTAAACCCATCAATGTGTGTACACAGTATTTGTCTTCTAATCTAAATATAACCCATTTCTGTCCTTTTAGGATGAAGTCCTTAGAGCAGGACGCTCTCAAGGCTCAGATGGTCATTGCGAAGTCCAAGGAAGGGAGAAAGCGAGGCACTCTGGACCAGTTAGCTGAATCGCCATCTCCTGCACCCACGCCTTCGCCCACTCCTATGGAAGGTGAGAGCTCCACCGCTGTGCACATACCGGCAAGGCAGACTCATCCAAGAGTCAGTGTACGGCTTTCAAAGTCTTACTGCAGTGAATCTGATTTTTTCAATTTATTTTTTATTTTTTCCCCTCTCCAAACAGATATCAGTCCTCGCGTTGTGACATCACCAGGTCGACTGGTATGAGATACTTTTCATTCTTGCTTTATAGATTTTTGTTCTGTACGTGTTGACGGGAAAACACGTTGACGCACGTCGACTGCTTTAAGTGTCGAGGTTACACTACAGTAGATCACAGAATTGTTTGTTAGAATGTTTTAAATCTAAAACAATCATGTCCATCACTCTTCCATTCATTCTCCGAAGCAAGCGAAGCCGTATTTACATGAACTGCCTCCTTGTCCTTTTTTTCCCCTTCCTCCTCTATTCTCCTTTGTCTCTGTCCTCTCCTCATCCCTCCTTATTTTCATCTCACTTCTGCCTCTGTCTTTATTTCTCCACCTCCACCCTCTCCTCCACCCCTACATATCTACCCCCCATTCATTTGCTATCCTTAGTCCCTGTCAGAAAAGAAGTTTGACTACCGACAATTCGCTGCCATTCCTTCTTCTAAACCCGTATACGACATTCAGGTATTGCCTGCATGCCAAGTCTCCCAGGAACCCTGACGCTCCTTAACCTCTCAAGTTAGCCTCATCTGCCTGGCTTTCCCTGTTACCTCTCCTAAATAGAAGTGTCCCTGGTAACTGGGCCTCCAGCTACTCTGTGGAAACATCTTTGATGTTCAGTTCACCTTGATTTCACAACTGGTGAATTTCCAAAGAATAGAACATTTAACTTGTTGGACAATGTGAGACCTTATCAACTGGTTCATGGTGTTTCAGCGCATGGGATAAAGTCAGGATGGCAGCAAGGACTTAACACTGACCTCCTTCATGCAGGTCCTTTCTTGCCACTCACCTTCAGCAACTGGCACTCTCTTAGTTAAGGTCATTAACCAGATTTGGAAATTTGGAAAAAAACCAAGTAGCTCCTTGGGACGAAGCATTATCTTTTTATATCTCACTATGCTGCATGGGAAATCTGATCATAATTAGGTTGGTGGGCTATCAGCTGTGAGAGGAAGACAGGCAAGATCATTAAACCGGGCTTGTGAGGGAACATGGGGAGCTGGGAACAAGGGAATGTTGCCTTATTTAGTGTTGGTGTTCTGTGTTTTTTTTTTGTTTTTTTTTGTGTGGATGTTTGGATGAACATTGGTTATGTGGGTTGGGGTAATGTGTTGGATGTTTTTCTAATATCCTTTACTGTTATGCCACACCAAAGACCACCAAATTATTATTATTATTTTTTATCTCTGAGCAGTTTCTAGGAAACTGGCGTGTTAAGTCCTTCAGGATCTCGTTCATACAAATACTTAATGATATTGTGCCCTCATCTGCAAAAGAGAGGTCTGAGGATAAATGTCTCTCCAAAGAAAGACTGTCTTTGTAATACAAGAAAAATATTTCTTATCTAATCCATAATCCACAAATATGTCTAAAAACCGTTTATTTGGTGGCCTTTTGAGTGTGCCGTGACCTCCCTGTGTGTTAAGTGCTGTTTATGACACCTTTCATCGTTGGAATTTTAGTCTCAAGCAATGCCTTCACCCTGAACACAGAAAATTTGTACAAATCATTTTTTTTGATGTATTATGAGGATTTAGCTGGCGTTCTGTCTTCATCTGGAACTTTATAATACCAAGGTCGTGAATTGTTGAAACTAGGACACGGACTAGAGGTTTGTGTAGCCCTTGGTCAGGTACAACTCACTTCACTCACGGTACGTCCATTTTGAGGGTGAAGGACTGTGTAGCATGCTGGTCTTTTTGGGTGTTTGGTGTGTGAATTGTATTACTTAAACAAACAAGTATGGCTTTTTTTTATGTTGCTTCTTCTTTTTCAGTGCATTTATCAGTGACCTAGTGTACCCTCGCCCTCTAATGGATAACTGCTAATACCTGAATAAGGGGAATTTATGTGGGTCTAAACCAGCAGGTTGCCTTACCTGTGTGAGGGAGTGATATTGTGCCTGGCTCCTTCAGCTGGTTTATAAACCACAGTTTTCTGTTCCCTTGGCTGCAGTCCCTGTTGATGGCTTTGTCTCCTACAGTGGTGCTGGCATTGGTTTCAGGCTGAGAAGCCATACGGTCTTTACTCTCTTACACTTATTCTTGTCTTGCAGTCTCCAGATGCCTCAGATGTCCGATTCAACAACGATGCCTCCACTAGCCCAGGTAAATCTATTCGTTTGATTAATCAGTAGATGTGTGGCTATGGGTCTAGGAGTACGAGTATACAATCTGGACTGTCCTTTGCTGACACTTGTTGTCCCCTTGACACAGGCGGTTTCCTAGGATAAGTGATCGTCTGAATTTGGTAGGAGTCCTGTACGTATGTGTGTGTTTGTGTGTCAGAGTGCATGTTTGGGTCCTAACTGAATGCATATTTCCAGAAACTGTTTGCTGCTCAAAGGCTGCTTAAGTGGGGACACTTGGGATTTTCACTCCAACTGTGAATGACCTAAAAATCAAATTAGGTTCTTATAATGTATGAACAATGTCAGATCTTTTCTATGAACGGTACTAGATTTTTAAATAACCCTACAGTACAGTACAGGCCAGATAATGGTTTTGGTTGGGCTACAGACAGTGCAACACCAACAAAGAGTAGATTATGGTCACCTCACCTTCATTTAATGCTTGTGGTCATGCCAAAATGCTATATGGTACTAAATATAAATGTAGATTCCTGCACTACCCAGCCTAGAAATGTACCCTGTACACCACTTGCACTTTTAATTCCATGTTATTTATGCATGACTAATTTAACATTTGTTCCATTTGAAGTGTTGCTTCTCATGCTTCTGGATTTGGGTATTGTTGGGGCTTCATTACAGGCGGCGTCTGCACAGTGCTGGTTACGGGATTATTATAGTGTTCCTGCCACAAAAGCTCAGCTCTGACACCCTACCGAACAGGTTTCTAACCCTAGTCCTGGAGTAAATAGCCCCCTTCCATACAGTAGTCATGATGTTTTTCCGGCACTAATCTGTGCAAGACATGGGGATTCTCCAGGACCACGGCTGGGAACCTGCACCCTACTGAATTTGTTCTTGATTACCTTAACATTACCTGACCTGTTTGGGCTTTGATGATTTTCTTTAGTGTTTTGTTGTATCTTCCTCATTGATAACGCAAGTAATATAGTGCTTTGCTTTTACTCCTAAGAGGTACAGTGGTGCTTGAATGGTTGTGAACACTTTAGAATTTTCTGTATTTCTGCATAAAACATTGAAGAGATTTGTCCTAAAAGTAGATAAAGAGAACCTAATTTAAAAAATGAGACAAAATTATTACACTTCAATTATTAATTGAGGAAAACGTTCCAATGTTACATATCTGTGAGTAGCAAAGGTATGTGAACCAACAGGATTAGCAGTTAAATTTAAATTAGGCTCCAGTGTTTTCAGTCCATGGGATGACAATGAGTTGTTGAGTGGGCGCCCTGTTTCACATAAAGAACAGAGATCTATCAAAGTCTGATCTTCACAACACATTTGGGGAAGTGTATCATGAGTTTAGACTCCACTAATGCACAGTCAGAGGAAATTCAAGATGATTGTTACACTCTCCTGGAGAGGTCGACCAACCACTCAGTCTAACAGCAAAGCTAGTAATAGCCTACGATGTCTGAAAGGAACGCAGGGTAACTTCTTAGCAACTAAACAGCAATGGTGTGCATGGCAGATTTGCAATGAGAGAGCCATTACTTTGCAAAAAAAAAAAATGTAAAAAATTTGTGAATGGATGAGACCAAAATAAAACTTTTCATTTGTTATTTTTTTTTGGGGGGGGGGGGGGGGGGGGGAAAAAAA
>JAOVYU010000051.1:22764835-22776493 GCA_025674565.1 Synodontis membranacea
CCCTGAGACGGTTTCTGACAGTTTGTGCAGAAATTCTTTGGTTATGCAAACCAATTGTTGCTGCAGCTGTCCGGGTGTTCAGTATAATTTTCATTCATACAACTGAGCAGTTGAGGGTTAAGGGTTTTGCTCGAGGGCCCAGCAGTGGCAGCTCATGGTGGTACTGGGATTTGAACTTGCACCCTTTTAGTTAACAGTCCAATGCCTTAACCACCGAGCTACGACTACCCCTAGACTCTGAAGTCTTGCTCTTACCCTTTAAATGGATCTAATTCTGAAGATATCTATAGATTCACTAATAAAGAGTTTTTGTTCCACCTGACACTTAATAATAACCAGCTTTCTGCTCTGTATTGTCCAGGTGCTGAATGTAGCCGAGCTGCCTAAAGCGAGATGACGGAGGCGTTCAGCAGTAACAGCGAGACGGTGCTGCAGCGCAGTGTGGACGTGAGCCTCGGTGAATCAATCAGCCGGCCTGAAGATCTACGCGAGCTTTATCAGATCGATGAGACCTGCTCCTTTATTACCAGGAACCATTTCAAAAAGGTCAACTATGATTTGGCTGGAAAACATCTGCACAGTATTTGGTGTCCTTTTTTTCGTAAAGTGTGAGCCCCTAAAATCAGACGTTCTCTAAAACGAGCTCCGTTTTTTTTACCGTAACACAGGTAGCTTTGCAGTTTCCTGATGAACTTCTGGTAGATTGCGTTGCGGTCTCTGCAGCGTTAGAGAAGGAAACCAGCGCGAAGACCTATGTTTTAGGTGACACCACCTACGGCAGGTGAAACCCAGTCTCGTTGTTTGCCTTGTTATCGTCAGGACACCTGGTAGGAGTGAGGTCTTTGACGTGTTCTGTTCTCTTCCTCAGCTGCTGCGTGGACGAAGTGGCCGCCGAGCATGTCGGAGCTGACTGCATCGTGCACTACGGCCGCTCCTGTCTCAGTCCGTCCACGCGTCTGCCCCTGATGTATGTGTTCGGAAAGAGACCCATCGACGTACAGGCATGTGCCACGGCGTTCAGCGAACTCTACCTTGACAGGGAGAGTCACGTGATCGTATTGTACGATGTCACCTACTCGCATGCTATAGGTAGGTTAATGAATGAATTCCAGCTTTTTGTTTCTTTTTTTTTTTTTTTAATCAGAATTACTGCTCCAAGTCAGTTCATGATGTTTTTCCACCTGTACAGAAAGCTTTGGAGAATACTTGTTGGCTGGTCTGTTTTTTTTGTGTGTGTGTGTGTGTGTGTGTGTGTGTGTGTGTGTGGCAGTTCACCTGACTTTATAACAATGTGTTTGCTCCTCATCAGATGACTTCCAGAGGCTTTTGGGCGACACCTACCCCAACGCTGTGTTCTCAGTTCTAAGAGCAGGTCATTCGCAGGGTCAGGTGTCTGGATCTCTCCAAGTCAGCAGTAACTCGGACTGTCAGGACGACGGGTTCGTTCATAAATTCGGCCGGCGGTTTGGTTTAAAACAAGGCAAGGATGTGGAAGACTACAGGATGTTCTACATTGGCCACGAGGGTCAGACTCTCACCAACTTCATGATGACGTGGAACCGCTGCGCCTTCGCTTCGTTCGACCCTGACACGTCGACGGGCCGAGCCGAATCCGTCAACATCAACAAAGCACTGATGAAGCGCTACTATAGCATCGAGCGGGCGAAGGACGCCAGCGTGGTGGGAATCCTGGTGGGCACGTTGGGCGTCGCCAACTACCTGAGCGTCATCGAGCAGCTGAAAGACACCATTCGCAAGGCTGGCAAGAAGAGCTATATGTTTGCGATGGGGAAGATCAATGTACCAAAGCTGGCCAACTTCCTGGAGATTGACGTGTACGTGTTAGTTGCTTGTCCGGAGAACTCGCTGCTGGATTCTAGCGAGTTCTACAGGCCGGTGGTGACGCCGTTTGAGATGGAAGTGGCCTGCAACAAGCATCGCGAGTGGAGTGGAGAATACGTCACTGATTTTCGAGACCTGCTCCCGGGTAACGTGTTTGCTTTTTTTTTTTTAATTTTTTTTTTATTCGCTGAACACTTCGTCACCAGTCGGTACAGTAAGGTATGAGATGTGCAATTCTTCACGGGAACCAGGATTTAATTCTGTTTTCTTTCCGATGCCCTGTAAATGTGAGTGGCTGTTGGGAATGTTGCGCGATTTTCGTTCCAAGCCACTACGTGACGAGCTCTGGTAAGTCTGCCGTTAGAGTTCTCTTTACCCACATCTCGGTGTGTTTGTCGAGGGAATTTCACGGCCAGCAAACCGTCTCATCTTTCAAAGGTTTGTGTGTGATCTAGTCTCGTACAGGACACTTCAAAGGTCGCTTTGTGCCACTTGCTTTGCTGTAAATGAATAGGCCATTCAACCAGACCTGCATGTACACACGCCCTTCTTCAGGTCACAGAGAATCGAAGCATCTACAAATGATTTACTGTCACTTAAAGTCATTCAGCCTGCTAGAGAAGCGCAGTGAGAATTGTTCTCAACTTGGTATGGAAGTCAGGGATATAGTCTGTGTTATGCAATTCATGGGCATCAGCCCAACCCTAAACCAGATTATTCCCTCATCCAGTTACTACAGTCTATAGGTAGAGCTGATCGACATGGCTAAAGCAAGCCATAGACTCGTTTTTCATTTCATTAATGTCTATTTAGAGGACATTAGGACGTTAGGATACAGGGACATTAGGATAGATTCATTGATACAGTTTCATGGTTAGTCATGGACTTTGATCAGATGGTTACCTAACTGTTTGCTTTTTTTTTATTTTTAAATACCGATTTCTTCTTTTTATTTTCGCATCGTACTTTAGTGACATATAGGCTGGAAGGAGACATAAGGGACAAATAAAGAAAACAGACTTTTGCATCGTTAATAAAGACACAAAAGGCACATGTATCTTAGGTGCTGCTTTAGGAAACGAAAAAGAAATGGTTATCTTGGCATTGGAGATGTCGTGATCCGTGCCTTTTTTTTTTCCACACGTATTGATTGTGAGTTTGTGAAATGTCATTTTCCCAGAATTGTTTATATTTTCTCTTCAGCTAGCGCTGTGAATTTTGCTTAGAAAAAAAAAACCCAGATGAAATACCACTGTATGTGTCCGTGTGTGCAGCTGAGCAGGACTCTCTATTTGTCTTTGTGTATATTTATGGCTTCTGGTTAAGAGGCTGCCATCATGGCACCTCTGATGTTTCGTAGCAGAGGCTCACAGAGAGTTCAGTCCAGTTGATGTTTTTTCATGCCCTGTATAGAATATCGTTGCACACTGTGATGATTGATGCTAATATTTATTATCAAACGTTTGACAGGAGGGAGCAGTCACGTGGATTTTCCTGAGTCAGATCAGGCCACTAATGACGACGCGACAGATGTGTCACTGATCACTGGAGCACTGCGCACTTCCTGTTTACGATCCGTTTCTGAGCCAAGCGATGGTTCGTCTTTGAGTTCTACAGTTGTGGTCAGGAATCAGACTCTAACCGTGGCCAACACGAATACTGCAGGTAAAGAGCTATGAGAACCGCGGGAACACTTTCACACTTTACCACTTCCGCTCGAACTGCAGGAATATTTCCGCACGTTAACACTTCTACTGAAGGTACGGTACAAAAGACAGGTTTGTCCTGAGCGGTGATGAACAAAGTGCAGTCAACAGTTGTTGGATGATGTCAGGATTGAATTTTCTTTCATGACGCACCCCCCACCACTACAGGATCCTGAGTTGTAAATATTAAACATAATAGTAAATCAGAGCAAGCATGATTGGACCGTAAATAAATTTGAGTGATGTTACTCAGCCCACCGTGGAATATCTTGTGATCATTTGGAGATACGAATCAGCCTCAAATCCAATCCAGTTATCCTCTGGTGTGTCAACAGATAAATAAAAGTAAAAGTTATTTAGTGCTGTTCTGATTTGTTCTATTCATCTAACGCGGAATGTATTTCTCATCAGAAACGATTTGCATTCTCTGTCGACAGCATCTTTTCTCGTGGGCCGGAGCTGGCAGGGGTTGGAGCCCAAGCTGGGTGAAACACCGGTAGTAAAAGCCGTGGAGGGAAGACGCGGGATCGCTATTGCTTACGAGGAGGAGGGTACGGACAATAAAGACTGCTCGACCTGACCACAAAACACTTCAATATAAGAAACAGTCCGAAAGGAAATAAGAAAGCAGAAATAAGAAAGGTGAAGTCTGTTCATGGTGTAACACGTTGCATCATATTTAACGTAAAGCACGGAGGAGGTGTGTAAGTGCATCAGTCCTCTGACATGTTTGCGCTAATGTGACTGTCAGAACTATTTTGCATTTGCACGATGCTGATAAAGAGAAGGTATTATTTAAAGTAAATAAATAATTTCCACAAAGGGCGTGGACGTAAACCAGAAGTGAGATTTTGGTGAACAGGTGGTGCTAGGAAGCAACTGTGCATTGTTTCTTATGCCCAGAGATGTCAAATGTGATACAGTAAGTGAGCTTCTACACACAACCAGGTAAGTTACAGACATGTGTTTGGGAGCAAAAATCAAGAACAACCTGGAAACCCAAACGAGATGCACCAAAATAGGTCTCTTGGTTTGAGCTTGTAATTAAAAGCCCTTTGAGTAACAGACATTAAAGAAATATATATATATATATATCTGATGTCTTTTTTTTTTTTATCAAGACTTTAAAGCTTGAAACCATCTAGGCTGATACGTTATTGTTTTTAAGCAGTCCAGTAAGGTTAAGAATTGCGTTTCGTCTCCAACATGATGCCACAACGTTTCTTCATACTGCACACTTGGAGAGAGAAAAGGAAATATCTTTATTATGCTTCTATGACCAGACACAGACTCTGTCGTGCCGTAGATTGCTGTGGCACTGCTGGGGGTTTGAGCTTGATGGGACAAAAAACCACAAGAGACAGTGGAGCCAGGAACAATTTACTGTATCTGCTGCTGGTTTTTATTTGCGTACACAATGGCAAAAGCAGTTGAGCACAGTGCTGTTTGAGTCTCTATTCTGACTGGTCAGAAAGGGTTCATATAACAGTACCTCTGGCAGCCAGCTGTAATACTGTAAAAAAAAAAAAGCGATTATTTCTGTGCCCATTCCAACACCTTACCGTTTCTATAGTAACAGCTCATACACACGGACTTGTATTTCGACTCTCCATATAATCTTAAGATCAACACGGTGTGGTGACGGCGTCTAATCCTTCATCTCATCATGTTTTAATACTTACAGTTTAGCGGCAGTTATCAGCTCCGTTCATTACCAGTTGGTGTGCTTTAAAAAGTGAATACTCATGTAAACCTTTTTGCCAAAGACATTTCCAAATGTATTATCCGAGCGAATAAGGAAATGTCAGTGCAAGTCTGTTCATACACACACTGACCCTTAGTAAAACAAAACTTCAGCATTGCTGGTTAAATTACACTCAAGCTTTAAATAAACCAGTGATCTTTGGCGTTAAGCTTTTAGTTATTTATCAGTCTCCATCTACTGATTAGCTTCAGGATCTACAACAAAGGATGCCGGAAAGATGCCGCTCTTCCCGTTGCACTCGCCCTCGAGCCACTCGTCATTCACTGAAATGGAAAATAAACACCCATCACGAAAACTTAATTTCTTGATTGTTAATTTCCTAACAATAGCCCATCTTAATTTCTTACCTTTAGACAGGACAGTGATGACATCACCTTGAGCAAAGTTCAGATCTTCAGGTGTTGATGCCTCATAAGCATACAGAGCCACCATCTTTTTCGGACTTGCACTTTTATCCTAACACACAGCGATTACAAAAAAAAAACAACAACATAAATACACTTTCTAGACAGATGGAAGCACACAATTGTAATAAGACGTCTTTGAATGAGCATAAATCTCTACAGAATCTCTCTCAAAATCCTGAGCAAAGCCTTCACAGAAGAGCGGAGGTTGTTACAGTAAACCCTCGTTTATCGCGGTTAATCCGTTAGCTGTTTCAGATGGCACTGGGTGTTGAACGAGGTCTGTCATTTTTCATAAAGCTGAAGGTAAAGGGATGTTCCTAAGTAATTTGTAGACATTTTATGGGTATTGTTGAATATATTGTTTTTGGATTAAAAGGGACGAATTAAATATACAGTCGACCCTCGCCACTTCACCAATTCGAATTTTGCGGCTTCACTCTATCGCATTTTTTTCAAATACAGTATAATCATTAAAAAGTTGATCGAGACTTTTTAGTTGTCTTGAGTCAATTATTTTTATTTTTTATGTTTTATTAACTTTTTTCCAAAAAATCGGGTGTTATTTCATGTTTAGGGGGGTCTAATAATCTTAAAAACCGTATTTAGAAGGTCGTAAACAGGTTTTCTCTGCTCTAACTACTTCGCGGAAATTCACTTATTGCGGTAGAGTCTGGAACGGATTAACCGCGATAAACGAGGGTTTACTGTAATCGTATTCATGTTCTTTTTTCCCAGAGAAATGAAATGCCAACCTCCCCGAAGCTCTTTAATACATTAAATCTGACATGGCATCTGATGCTTAGGATGTGTTTATTTCAGGAGAATTTGGATTGTGGTACCTCGGTGGCTGAACACCACAGTGTGAGGCGATTGCTCCTCATGCCGGTCCACAGCACCTCCATCTCTGCCTCGTCAACTACGACTTTCTCCGTAGATCCGGGCTTAAAATAGCTGTCAGGAAATTGACATGAAAGAATCGTTACACTTTAAGCAGTAACTTTCTTCTCTCGTTCATTTTGCCAGCAGTTAAAGGGGTACTTGGGAACGTTTGGACCCCGATCAGTAGAGCGTAGTATCATTTCTCAGAGAGATGTTTAGGAGTGGCGGTACCTCAGAGTGAGTGTAGAAGCAGGTCGCTTGAGTTTAGTGCTGATAACGTTGAGGACGGTTTTATAGGGCTGTCCTGGTGCAATACAGATGGTTATGGTGAACAGGAAGTGCACTTTCACAATGCATTTTGAGAAATCAACAGCAGCTTCAGTCTAGTGGGAGTAGATAATATAGAACAAATCTTATTCATTGTTGGAAAGATCAGTCATACCTAGTGAGGAGTAAGTACACACTGTTTGCCAGTATGGCGTGTGTGGATGTGATGGACGGTACCTCTGTTGTGGTGGCCTCCTGACCTTCTTTACCCACAGGTTTACTGGGTGCTGCTCTTCTTGGTGGAGCAGGTATGTCTTCGTTACTGCTCGATGGTGCAACCTACACAAAAGAGGCTCTCATTGATCTTTCTTTTAGACTTTGCATCAATTCCACTATTTAAAAGTTAGGATCAAATTTAGTCGCATAAAACATGGTGAATTGGGAAGAAAAAAAAAACTTATTTGATACTGTATGCAATTACAAACTCTGTTAGTTGATTAGTAAGTATAGTCTTGTTACTTGGTTATAACTTCCATGATTTTTAACTCATGTTGAGAAAAAACAAATAAGACTAGATAAAATTTATCGCATGTTCTTCTTATACTGTAAAGAAACATATGCTTTACATCAGTATTGAGAATTTGTTTTTCTAAAGACACTTGTGCATGTTTAAAAGGTCCATTTAACATTGTCATTGCTTTGGTTTATTATTTTTTTTATAATATATAGGCCGTATAAAAAAAAAAAAAAGTGAATTTAAGCAAATCTTCACCTGCACCATTTTTGTGGCGGATGTAATATCCAAAGGCTCCAGGAAATTGTAGGGAACCAGCCCTCTCTAGAAACGAGAAAGTCACCTGCATTTTATTATGACAATAAAACCTAAACGATTACAACTAAGAAAAGATAAGATGCCTTTATTGTCAATACAAATACAACGAGATGTAGGATACACACTGTATTATGCACCAATCGTTAAGGAATTCTGTTGCCTTGAAGGGGTGTACTTGGTCTGCAACAATGTTTGGGTAGGTTTTACGTGTCAAAGTAACATCCACATGAATGCCAGGACCCAATGGTTTCCAGCAGAACACTGCCCAGAGTATCACACTGTCTCCAATGGCTTGCTTTCTTCCCATAATGCATCCAGGTAAGCGAACGCACCCGGCCATCCACGTGATTTAAAGGTAAACATGATTAATCAGGCCAGGCTATCTTCTTGCATTGCTCTATGGTCCAGTCCTGACTCACGTGCTCATTGTAGGCACTTATGGCAGTGGACAGGGGTCAGCATGGGCACTTGGACTGGGTTGCGGTTACACTGCCCCCATGCACAGCAAACTGCGATGCACTGTGCGTTCTGTCAACTTTCTATCACAGCATGCATTAACTCTTTCAGTGTGATCAGACGAGCCAGGGTAGTCTTCACCCCTTATGTGCATTCCCCCCCCTAACGTTCACCTGGGAGTGAAAAAATGATCTCTATAGGAACAGAGACCATACTGTTCATCTGGAATTCATTTCATGTGACCTGTGCCTGACGTATTGGAAAAATAGATTCATAAAGTGATTCATACTGCACAATGTATTCATTTTGGGAAACATTTTCTGGGAAATGACAGGATGACTGTGCTAATTTCTTGTGAAACAGTGATGAAGTGTGTCTATATTTCTGCAATTGCATAATAAATCATGCACTTTGAGCAGGCAGTAACACACACACACACACACACAACGCACCCTTTCGTTGAAAATAACGGACGCCCAGTTGTCGGTCCCTCTCTCAAGAACGAAGACGACGTTGCCTGGTAACACAGCCAGTTCTTCTTTGGTCTCAGGAATGAACTCGTACAGAACAATGTGTGGTTCACCTTCAAGAGCTCTGCGATTCATAGGTACAAAAACTATAAATACCACTCCAAATGGTAGGTCTGAGGTTGACCTACTGTGTATGCGATAGAGTTACCTCAGCACTTCTGGTGCCTTGGGTTTAGCTGGTAGATCTTCAACCTATTGCAAAGCAAACGAACAATTTTATACATTGATCCGAGGTGCCTTAAATATGACTAGGGTGATACTGTGTGCATCATATTAATATGCTTGGCAATTTTAAAATATATCACTATATATATTATATATACTATATATATATATTTTTTTTTTTTAAGAAAGAGAACTTGATATAAATATAAAGGCATTAAGTCACCCAGAATTGGCAAACATCTTTACTTTGTATCGTTACTCAAAGACTGGTTATAGAACAGGCTCTTCAGATTTCACCCTCACTGAGCACTTTATTAGGAACACCTGCACACCTAAGCAGCCAATCCTATGGCAGATGTGGGCCTGCAGCTTCAGGTAATGTTCATATCATATCAGAACGGGGAGAAAGAATATTACTGTGGCTTGACTGTTTCTGATAGGCAGGCTAGTTTGACTATTTCTATAACTGATGATCACCTGGGATTTTCACACTCGAGAGTCTCTAGAGTTTACTCAGAATGGTGTAATAAAGAAAACACATCCAGTGAGGGGCAGATAACTGAAAGCTGAGGCTGCAGTGGGCACAGACTCACCCAAACTGGATGACCGAAAAAACATAACCTGGTCTGATGAATTTCTGATGAGGCACACAGATAGTAGGGTCAGAATGTGGTGCAAAAAGCATGAATCCAACGACCAAACCTGCCTTCTGTCAACAGTCCAGGCTGGTGGAGGTGATGTAATGTTGTGGGGAATGATGTCTTGAAACACATTCGGCCTGTTAATACCGATTAATCATCACTTGAATGACACAGCCTATCTGAGTATTGTTTCTGATCATGTTTTGAAAGCAAAGGAAGACCCTACCCAGTTTTAATATACAGTAGTGTTCCTAATAACATGCCCAGAGTGTGCATTTCTATTAATGTTTGTCCCATTTGCTTAATTTTTTGTTAAACCCAACCTGAGGAAACGTGCTTGTACAATGCATCAACCAAAAGGTTTGCAGCCTTTAATGAATGGGGCCTGTAATGAGGGAGAAGGAAATGGATCCTGACTCACATGAGGCTGAAGAGGTGCAAAACCTGAGAAATTATCAGCAGGAACCACAGACGATATAACCTGCGTGCACAAAGCATCCATAAAATTGAAATTCAGTTTCAACTGCAGTTTCAACATTATCCCATCACTGTTTACACCAAGTTCTGAAATTATGCTGGTTGGGTACCTTGGCTTTTCCAAGGTAGTCCTTTTTCTCCAGTTCTGCCACATAGTGCTTATTGGGTTTGAACATCAGCTCTGGCCGAATCACCACCAGAGGAAAGAGCTTCTGCTTCTGCATGCATGAGTATTTTCAAGAACACAGTGAACTACTGTATATATATATATATATATACACACACACACACACACAATACTCACAAAAAGTTAGGGATATTCGGCTTTCAGGTGAAATGTCAGGATGAACCTAAAATGCACTATAACCTTTAGAGGTGAACTTAATGTGACCTTCCCTAAACGTCTGAATGCACACGTCCAACTGAATGTCCAACATGACCACTAAATTTCCCGGTTCAATCAGAATTAGTATTTAAACACTCCTGCTCATCATACTGTTCACATTTTGACATCATGAGACCAAGACGACACCTAACAATTGATCAACAGTACCTCGTCATTGCGAGGCTTCAAAGAGGATGTTCTCAGACAGAAGTGGCCACTGAGCTTAGAGTGTCACCGAGTGTCATCAGCAGGTTGCAACAGAGATACAGAGAGACTGGATGAGTCACAGAAAGGCATAGAAGAGGACGTCCGTTGGCCACATTCCACACTGATGACCGCTTCGCTGTGAACAGTGACCTTGATGAATACCAGGCAACTCCAGGCACATTTAAGGGAGGTGAGAGGCACCCGAGTGTCACGTCAGACCATTCGAAACCGTTTACATCGGCGTGGTCTGCATGCTAGACGACCTGCGAGGGTACCTGAGGGTCTTGCATGGGCCAGGGAGCATTTACGCTGGACGAGGGACCAGTGGGCCTCAGTGCTGTTCTCTGACGAAGGGAGCAGTAATGATGGCCACCAACGATGTTGGAGACGTCAGTGAGCACTATGCATCAGCCACTGTTGTCACCAGACGAGCCTTTATTGGTGGTTGTGGTGTTACAGTGTGGGCAGGTGTGTCTAGTCAATACAGAACTGCCCTACTCTTTGTGAATGGTACAGTGACAAGCCCATACTACCTGAATAACATCATTAATCCAGTCACTGGGCCCCTGCATGAACAACACAGGCCTGATTTCATCTTCATGGACGACAATGCTCCAGCTCATCGAGGTCGCATCATTAGGGAACGGCTGCTGGAGACTGGGGTACCTCGAATGGAGTGGCCTGCACTTTCTCCAGACCTGAGTCCCATAGAAAACCTATGGGATCAGCTGAGTCGCCATGTAGAAGCTCGTAACTCTGTACCGCAGAACCTCAATGAGCTGAGGGCCGCCCTTCAGGAAGAGTGCGATGCCATGCTTCAGCAGCCAATAAGACGACTTGTGGACAGCATGAGACATTGTTGTCAAGCTGTAATTGATGCTCCAGGGCACATGACACGTTGAGACATTTTTTCTTGTGGTATACTCACCACTTTTGTTGGGTTTTGTTTCAATAAATTGTTTGAGATGAGGAAATCACCACTGCATGCTTCTACTTAAATGCCCTACGTTCATGATATAATATCACTGTAGTGTGAACTTTTTACGTTTTCCATAAATTCCACCCGAAAGCCAAATATCCCTAACTTTTTGTGAGTAGT
>JAOVYU010000051.1:22784882-22798321 GCA_025674565.1 Synodontis membranacea
TTGATGGATTTGTGGAAGAGGAATGAACTGAAAAAAGTGAAAGTGTGTTATAACTGAACAATGTTGGGAGTTATTTTAAATGAGTTGAATAAAGTTCGATTTATCTGACTGTTTTGCGTTTATAATTTCGCGATTATAATTTAGTTTAGTGCGCCTTATAATCCGGTGCGCCTTATGTATGAAAATAGACCCGTTCATAAGACCCGCCTTATAGTCCGGAAAATACGGTATTCTTTTTAAAAATTCACTTTAGTTCGTCAGCCACTCCCAACTTTTTATTGGCAGGTTTCAGCTGTTAACCAGAACATGCTGTCACGCGTCATGTTTTTAAAGTTTGTATCTGTTTAATCCTGTTATTGTAATGCTCACTGACTGTCAAAAAGAACCGATGTTTGCTCGACCCGAAGATTCTCACTACATTCACGTCTGTACCATTCACAGTACACATACCTCTCTCACGGTTCCTGTTGTTCCTGGTGGAACTAAAAAAAAAAAAAAAAAGTCTCTATGAACAGCATTTTAAGAACCACAGTCATGGTTCTTATGACCTGCGTAAAAAGAGAAACAACTCATACTTTACGTCATGAAGTCATAAAAATAGAGAAGAAGCATGGAATTAGGTGTGTCCAAACTTTGACTGGTTACGTACATATGTACGTATTTTTTTTCCTCAGAGATTTTATCTTCACATTGCAATTATTCCTCTTATTCCTTTAATTTCTGGTAGCGTAGCTTTTAAATCTCTATGCCAAAAGGCATGGAATACACTTCCCTATCTTTTTATATTAGGTACATAAAATGTAATCTTTTTTTTTTTTTTTTATGTGCTGTTAATCCCCAACCTTGACTGGCAGCATTGTAACAACACAGCCAATGGGCCATTGAATCAGAAACAGACTGTTCATTGTCCTCAGAGCTGAATTCACAATGCCATTGCCTTGTCCAGACTGCAAAGTCCCTTTGTCTTAGAGTGAAAGGTTATATTTGTGTTGTCCGTGGTTGGCTCTCGAATTTCTGCTGATAGAAAAAATATTTTGAATGCCTATGTTTACGTAGATGACGTTTGAAAGGCAGTTAAAGACAAACCGCCGTTCAGTCACTAAAGTTAGCATGTCCCCCACAGATGGCGTCGGGAGAATGCAACGAGGACACAGAGGTGTACAACATCACCCTGAACACCGGTGACGAGTTGACGCTTATGGGCCAAGCCGAGATCCTGTATGCAAAAACGTCAAAAGAGAAATCACGCCTCAACACCATCTTCAGGCGCATCGGCAAGCTGAACTCGATCGGCCGTCCAGGGCGGGGAAAGATGCCGTGCCTGATCTGTATGAACCACCGCACTAATGAAAGCGTGAGCCTGCCATTCCAGTGCCGTGGCCGCTTCAGCACGTGCTCGCCCTTGGAGCTGCAGATGCAGGAAGGCGAGCACAGCATCCGCGCCATAGTGGAGAAGACACGGCTGCCCGTCAACGTGACCGTGCCCGCGTGCCCACCGCGCAACCCGCACGACCTGCACCCGATCCGAGAGGGTCACCGCTACAAGCTCGTCAACGTGCGTACCAAGACGGTGGTGGTGTGCTGCGTTCTCCGTCCCAACGCTGTGCTGCCTGTACACTTTCCCTTGCACGTTGCCACGGCGATGCCTCGCATGCTGGTACCGGAAGGCCTGCTGCATGGAGAGGCATGGCTGGAAAGTGTAGTCCATCGCTGGTTCGCATACTGCCAGGAACAGTTTGATATCGACAACTACTCGAGAGCGGTGCGCGACGTCAGAGCCGACTGGCCCGAGGACGCCAAGAGTCCGAAGAAAGGCACCAGCGGAACAGGATGTGCAGTCGGGACTGGAAACGGAGGCGGAGTTGGTACCAATGGCTGCCCTTCCCACCTGCCCAGCTCGCTAAGCTCAGCCCGGGACGAGCTCACGCAGTCATTCCACCGACTATCCGTCTGCGTCTATGGGAACAATCTGCACGGCAATAGCGAGGTGAACCTGCAGGGCTGCGTCAGCCTCTACGGGGAGTTTGTGCCTCCGGAAGCACCCGATGTGGATTATCCATTTCCAGAGCTGCTAGACAGTTCGTCTGGTCCTTGCAAAGCGGATCTGCCATACGAGGAACTGTGGCTGGACCACACACAGACACACAGTCCTGTACACGAGCACAAGGAGGCCGTCCGAGGAAACGTCAGCATCTCCAGCTGCCCATCTGTCCTACCCTACCCCAGTGTGGTTTCTACAAGTGCTGCCTTCCTCAGTGCTGATATCAATCTACCTCCACCCCCTGTGCCTCCAAAATCTGAAGCTGTGAGTATTCCCAAAGGTCTATTTTAATAAATAAATATTTCATTTTTTAAATAAAATATATATATATATAGGCCATATAACAGTAACTATCTGGGACAAAAGGACTAGGTAGCCTTTTATCATTGGTCTGTGATACTACCATAGTGCTTTATTAGAAATATTTAGAAGGGACGCCATTTATAGCTGAAGTACGTAAGCAAGGATGTGCTTGTGCCCTGTGCCTGATGCTTTGAGTGTTTGCAAAATACACGTAACGCTATTAATGATTTAAAGTGTCAACAACACATTTGAATTTTGAGGGTCATTTGGGGTGGGATGACAGCGACAGGTACTTGGCAAATTCCGGCTCAAGAACTTTGCCGGATGTTGCTTTAACGAAGGAAAAAAACACGAAGGGCAATGCAGCCTTAAGAAAATAATCAACAACAAGGTGGTCTTATACCACAGCAATTTGCAAAAGCAAAAATTCAATTTTTTTTGTTTATTAAAGAATGACATGCCATGTTTTTTTTGTTTGTTTTTTTTTTTTATATTTTTGAGTTTTTTTTATTGTTGTGGGACATTCTATTGTCCTTTGTTAGTACAGCTATAAGCAGTTGCTCCCTCACAAGCCTCTCCTCTCCTCATAAAGCTAATAAGACTTTACCCAGAGTGGAAAACCTAAAGGAATGGTTTGTCCGCAAAGTGCCGACACAAATGGCGTTTAACATATTAAATAGAAGATTCCTTACAGAAAGTGGCGTTCTTTGTTGCTAGATATTTTGATTTAAATCCGTTTATTACAATGAGCTATTACTATAGAAATGATAACATATTAGAGCGATCAGATTAGTAGAAACCTGTGAGATTGTGTGCTTATAGGCTTGTAAACAGCACTGTGTTACCTAGTTCATTACCTAGTCGAGCAAGTCGCACACAAATCTCCAGCCTTTAAGCTTTGGGGAAACAGTTATTGTTTTCAGACTCCATGATCTGTAAGCTGATATTTAGCTTACTGAGTTCGAAGGAGACATAAAACTCAACAGGGCCACAATGTAAAAAAAATGTCCAGTGATTTTATGATTAAAAGCAGTGATTTATTAATTCAAAATATGACCACAATAAACTGGAACAAAAGGAAAACCATTTGAAAATGGTGTTATGTTCATTTAATTTTATTAGGAAGCTTGTATCTGGTGTAACAAAAGAATTTAAAAAGATTTAATCACCGTCTGTTTTGGTTCATCGGAAATTCGATTTCAGTAACAACTGAACATTATGGATGGATGCTCCTGAATAGTGCATGTGAAAAGCATTCACCGTTCACCCTATCTCTGGGTGATTGAGAGAGTTGGGAGTCAAAGAGAGTGTAATTAGAAATTGCTTTCTGAGTAGGAGTCCGTGGGATGGTGTTACTCTGTCCTGTCAGTGACCTGTTGCTTCATGTGTCTCAGAGGAAGAACTCTGGTTGGTAGCTGTCACGTAAAGAGCTGACGAGTGGGTGAGCGATAGCAGATGTCCAATATTAGCCCATAAACAGTTACCTAGCTGAACCTTTCTCTTCCCAGTAAAGCCCATTTTGAACCATGCCTGGCGATGTGATGAGTGAAGCATGGTGGCACACTGACAGTAAACTAAAGACCGAAATGGCCACTAAATGCCAGTTATGAGCACAATCTGTGCAGTTATAGAAACAGGCCAGCTGATACTTAAATGAACATGTGCAATGACCGGTATATTTGGTGAGCTTAAAAGCCGGGAGGAATTTTATTTATTATCATTTCACCCTGCTTTGACTTTGTAACCCTGATCACAGGTGAAGGAGGAGTGTCGGCTATTAAATGCTCCTCCGATTCCTCCGAGGAGTTCCAAACAGACAGCCCTGAGCTCCGGCAGCATCCCAGTGCCATATCCACCCACAAAGCCAAGGCAGCCAGACACTCGTTCCCCAAGCCCGACGCTGTCCTACTACTCCTCTGGTCTACACAACATGTGAGTACTAATCACCAGTTACCTCCTTCACGGGAATGTTAGTATTATTTGACCTTATTGGTATACATTTCCGCAGAGGAGGAGAGACCGAGTCCTTGAAAGAGATGGAGGAGCAGAATCACGCGTGCTACCCGTGCAACTGGATTCGAACGGATGCCAACAAAAGCTCCAAGCCTCCTCCTCCCTGCCTCAGTCCCTCCAGTGACACTACGCTCTCCCGTCTCTCCTGGCCAAATGACTTCTGCGGGCCTGATTTCCACAAAACCGAGGACTTCTCGTCAGTACACTGCCGTAGTTACTCTAGCTACCCGAGGAAAAGGACCCCAGGCACCCCGAAGACTTGTTCCTCTGGCCTTTTTGACTTTGACAGAGGGGAGAGGAGCACTACAGCCACAAAGGCCCAACAGCCTGCTCAATTTTGTACTAAATCGACTAGTTATTCCCTGGAAACGTACAGAGACAAACCCAACGAGGAATGTAACACTAAACAAAGCAGATCCTGCCCTATCTTGCCACCAAGAACCCCAAAACCCAGCGATGCAAAGAAAGATAAGGAATGTGCGTCGGCAAACGTCGCGGACGTTGACACTACACAACATCAGGTAGACAGGGCGGACCAGGGAACTGCACCGACCCATCCGTCTGATCCAGGGCTACAATGGCACCCGCCGAACAACCTCTCAGGCCTTTCCATCGAAGAGGTGTCCAAGTCACTACGTTTCATCGGTATGTCGGAGGACGTGGTCGGGTTGTTCGTCCGAGAGAAAATCGATGGCAATTTGCTCTTGCAGCTAACAGAAGAGATTCTGTCAGAGGACTTTAAGTTAAGCAAACTACAGCTGAAAAAACTCATGCAGTTTATTGGTGGCTGGAGACCCAAAATGTAAGCTCGAACAAAAAAAAGAAAAGAAAAGAAAAAAAATATGGCAAAACATTCAATGCGCTGCGTAACACTACAGCCTTCAGTATTGCATTCGACTGTTTTGTATCTATATGCTATGCACAGTCTGAAGCCTTGTAATGATTGTACTGGTTTGTAGAAATATATATATATGATATGAATAATAGGGTGCTTTGTGCATTAACTACCCATGTCTTGACCTGTACCCTTGTCTCTATGTAATCTCTTTTTTTTTTTGTGACCTTATTGGTACCTGCACAACACACTTAATATTTTTGCTCAAACCCAAAGCCTTTGAGAAATATGAATATATTTTGATCAAACCCAACCATGCCTTTAGCCTTCTTGGTTGAACAAATGTAGAAATAACGACCTTTAGTATGATTCTATCTGGGCTAAGACTTAATGACAGACACAGATTTAACACCGGCCTATGTATGGCATCCATACACTAAATACTTACTCAGCACACGGGCAAATTCTGTCTTTGCACATAATTTTATTTCACGAACGACAGTGCAATCCAGAAGTGAAACAACTGTGAAACAAATACTATTATTTTTCATAAACAAGGCATCATTAGTGGCCATTGAGCCCTCAACCCAAGAACCAGAGTAGTCCCAATTCCAGTAGACAACCAACATGCACAGTCTTTTAGTACACTTCTGATTAAAGATAGTGAACGAGGATTTTGCCAGCATTATGTGACAGTCATCGGATTTTCAAGCCCAGAGAAGTCAAAACACGCCCTTTTAGTGCTGATTAATGGGTGTAATGTGAGTTTTGGCATTTATATGTATGACGCATGACAGTCGCTACTTCCTCTCTTCTCTTACACACGGCATGAGTTTGCATAAACATGCCACGCAAAGACTGTAGTGATGTAATGATGGATACAGGATACAAGCAGTTAAACATCTCAATTCCAAGGCTAAGGAGATGAACAGCTCAGAGTAGACTCTCTAAGCTACCATAATTCTAAAAAATGCACAAACGTTGACTCATCAAGCACTTTGAATGTCTCTTTTCTTTCTAGCCACTCATCTTCCCTACTCATAATCCACCGTTTGTTTGTTTTTGGATTGCTACCTGTTTCTCTGCACGCTTTTTTAAAATTCGGCTCTCTTGTTAATGCAAGTTGTCGACAATACCGGGACCAGAATTTGCAGCTGAACTTTGTCGGCGTCATCACTAGGATTACCCCCGTGCTCTTTCAAGGACTGGCGACTTACTTCCTGGTCATTTATAGCCAGCCCTTTGAGCAAACTGAGCTGCACGTACGTCGTACGCATGTCTCTTTGTCGAGCTTCCTAATTAATTTATATAGCCAGAGAGTAAAAAATGATTAGTTGTCACTTGCAGAGCATAAAGACAGTGACGGACGTATTTCTTTCCAGGGCATCTATGTTAGTGACGTCAATCAGGAAGACAGTTTGGCCAGCGTGCATTTTAAAAAATCGATTACAGCAGCTATAAATTGAAAATCACAGTCTAATGCGAATGAGGAAAGGAACTTGAGTGGTATCTCTCTAAACACACACACAGACCTGTCTCAAAGATGTAGACACTTCAAATTATAAAATTTGCAACAAGAAAAATTTCTAGTATAAAAGACTTGTATTGACACTATCTGTGTGTGAAGTTCCTCACATCCAGGGTTCCCAGCCTACATAGGTTCTGCCAAGTATATTGGGATCAGTTGCCTGATCAATAAGACAGTCCACCTGCTCTTCGGCGCTCAGCTCTGTCTCCCCAAGCCGCGCGCGGATGTTGTGTTCCTCAGTTCCTCTAGCCACAGCCAGCATGCCCTTAAACACAGGGTCCTTCTCAAAGCCGAGACGCAGCTCCTCACTGATGGAGAAAATATCAGGTACAACTGAAATACTCAACATCATAATTGTACCCGTTTAACGTTTTACTGACGTCAGATGAACGCAAATGCAGCGAAGTGCACTCAGGACAATGTACATCAGTATTACAGCTGAGTGCAAAAGTTTGCACCCCCCCTTAACTTCAAAACCAGTTCAGTAACACAGATATTCCTGTCTGCTAGGTTGCTTTTCATATAAACCTTGAGTGCTCAGTCTCAAATTT
This sequence comes from Synodontis membranacea, assembly GCA_025674565.1. Lineage (NCBI taxonomy): Eukaryota > Metazoa > Chordata > Actinopteri > Siluriformes > Mochokidae > Synodontis > Synodontis membranacea. Next base: position 22,792,154 of record JAOVYU010000051.1, read on the forward strand.
TCACTGTTGTGTAGGGCAATGCATCTAAAAGCTGCCTCGTTCTCATTATTGGATTTATGGCCTGAATTTGCTTAAAAGGTTAAAGTTGACCGGAAAGTTCGGTTGTAGTGGAAGTCTGGGATGCGAAGTGTCTGACGCTGTGATTCCTACTGCAATTAAATTACTCTTGCATACAGAAGGTAAACAGCTAAATTCATTGTACTGAAACACTATCCTAAGTGCCTGTAGAAAGTGCCGTAATGGCGTCTGGCTTACCTCGTTATAACCGAGGGGTTGGCTCCCTCTAGCTTCCTTCGAGCAAAGTTGATCTTTTGTCGAGGATACCAGTTGATCTCTTTGGTATCGACACTCTCAGTCCAGGTGCCTCCTTTTTTAAGTTGCTTTAGTGCAAAGTTCTAAAGAAATAAGAAGATAACATTGGAACCTGGAAGGTTAGGTAGCCAGTGATAAAAAGACAACAGCTGGTATTTCCTCACTCGTTAGCTTTCATTTTTATTACCTGAAATGAAACGCACATAACATGTACAGTCGTCCCTCGGCACTTCGCGCTTTGAATTTCACGGCTTCACTCTATCGCGTTTTTTTTTTTCCAATACAGTATATTCATTAAAAAGTTGATCAAGACAGTGAAAATGATACCGCTTGCGCTTGGTTGTCTGAGTCAATTATACACCCCTGTTTTAAAATTAAAATGACTGTACGTATGGACTGTAGGCCTATGTGTAAATGATGCGTGCATTGCAGTTCCGGAATGCACTTGATGGAGAGATGGAACCCTACAAAAGCCTCCTCACGCATATAAAAAACCAGCGCCAGAAACTGCCTATCACGATGTTCTTCAGCCGCGCATCATCATCCAACAAGTTGCCCTATTTTCATAGGTTAGTGGTTGTGTGTAAGAACTGTGTGTGTAATTAAATGCACAATAATGATAATAGGTTATTTGTAACATCTAATATGTCTTTTTTTTTCTCTTATTTTGTCTAATATATCGGGTAATACGAGTGTAATGGTGACCAGAGGGTGTTATTTCATGTCTTGAGGGCTCTAATAATGTTAGAAGGTCGTAAAAAGGTTTTCTATGCTCTAACTACGAAAATATTCGATATATAAATAAAGAATCCTACTTCACGGAAATTCACTTATCACGGTAGAGCCTGGAACAGAATAACCGCGATAAACGAGGGTTGAATGTATTGGACATTCACAAGTTCACTATCAATTAAAAGTTCATTCAACTTGCATGTGACATCCTCTTACCTTCCAGTCCAGAGAAGGCTCTTTGACAAACACGTCCATGGTGTTGAGGAGGAGGTCAGGCTCGTCCCTGAAGGCCCGGAGTGAGTGCACCATCACACTGCGGACCAGGCCGGACTCTGCCAAGGGCTTCATCAGACTCACAAACTGACGTGTAAGGCGGAAGGGCATCAGCTCAGGCACTGGCAGAAACTATAAAATACAAACAGCGTGTTTCAGCTACACTCAATTCAGTCTGTAAGCAAATTTGATGAGGAAGATGCAATTAATTAGATAAAACGAATTTAAGAGAAAATGGCATGCAAACCTGAGTGGCTGATCCAAAAGCATGGCCAAAGTCAATGCCAATCATGCCACCTGTTTCGGTATTGATCATGAAGTTAGAGAGGTGGCGGTCTCCGATACCCAGCACCCAGTGACTGATGCAGATCAGCGCGTGGGAGCTGGCAAAGTGAGAGCGCAGCGAAAGGAAGGCCTCAGGCGTCATACTCATCTTCACAAAGGCTCGTCTGGATGAGACAGAAAAATAAACATTAACGTTTCAACATATTACTTACTACATTCGCCTCCAAGGTTTGTACAAACATCTAAGAAAGCTCAGCACAATAGTCATTACAATCTCAGTTCAAAGGATTTGTCATCATACCCCAGTAATGATATAAGACTACTTTATCCGCTTGTCGTGTTTCAGAGCTCCACGTTATAATTATATTCCACACAATGTAAATCACATAGTAATTAGAGGATAATGGAACTTGTATAGCAGCATACCTCAGTAGATCCTCTGGTATACTCTGCTCAATCCGTTTAAAGTTATTTACAGTGTCTGTGCGATTGGCCTTCCTGTAGTTAAATGACATCACATACAGTAATGCAGAGTAATGCTTATACAGTAATAAGACTCACTAGGACATTATGGCACCGCTGATTAAAGGAAATAAACAATAACATACCTGTATGTCTCAGCATATCGTCTTATTCCCTCAATCTTCCCAGCACTTCTACTTAGCCAAGAGTCGTAGATCTGAATGGGCCTAAAACACAAAAAATAAGCACTGCATCGAAATTGTTTATACTTTTTACAGTGATGGTAAATTAATAAGGCCAAAGAAACATGAAATAAAGAGAATTAGAGAATGAGTGTAGTAGTAGTAGATTCATCAATGCATGTTAATAAAACTAAATACAGAACTAATAAATGCCATTCACTGTCAAGTCAGGGTCATAGACAGAGAGCATACATGGCTATGTTCCTCTGCTCTTTATCAGTCACTTTGCTGGCCAGGAAGTCTTTCAGTGTGCAGGTATTTTCCATCCACTCGATCAGCCCTATTCTGCAGACAAAGATCAATAAACAAGATTTTACCATTGGACTGACATGAGCAGACAATCATCCAACAGAACACAAAGGAGGATTGGAACAAATCTCCCACACCAGAATCTTTCCCATAATAATTAAATAACAGTCCAATAAGTGTGACCCACAAACAGGGAGTTTTTAAGACTTGAAACAGATCCTGTACCTGCTGGTTATTGGAACAACCTGGTAGGTCCGGAGCGTCAGGCTGCGTTGTGAGCAGGCCGTGTCCTGACTGAGAACGATGTTCATGACACCAAAGAGCTGCTCGATACGCTGGTCCTGCCGCAGGTCCTCTCCTCCCTTCACCAGGAACGGGTGGTCCCTTTCATCGTTGCCTCGCACGATGAGGCGTTTCGGACGGCGGATGGAAGTCATAACCTTTACCTTGAGTCACGCATGCACAGGAGAGGCAAAATAAAAACTGCTTAACTGGCTCAGTTTCACGTCACCCTCAGACTCTTAAAATAAGCTATAGACAAGTACCGGAGGATAAACAAAAATAACGTGGACATTTTGACTAATCTGCTGTTAATGACTCACTTATAGTGGATTATTTTGGACTTTTGTGAAACCAAGAACGATAACTGCCATTTAAGTGCCACTAATGAGGCTGATTTCTTTCTAGCCCAGACTGTAGATTCATGTAACCTTCAGATCAAGTGTTTACACTTAGTGAAACGCCCATATGGCTTGTGTACATTGAGGCTAAATTATTTAAGACCACTTTGCCGACTCATCCATAACACGTCATCAGCAGTGAGTAAGAACAGCACATGTGAAATACAATAGCTGGTGTAGTAAACATGAATACGGTGGAGTACTTTCTCCATCACTGATTTGCCTAAAAGTAAATAGTAAAAAGTAAAAACTAAATGTTCTCCAATCACAGTAAAAATTACATGTAAAAACAAGTATCAAAAACACAAGTTGTATGCTTTTGGTGAACAGTGAGTTACTGGCAGGCAGTGGAAAACATTTTTAGGCTTAAAATTCAATATCTTCACCAGCCATCAGTAGGATAAATACATATCCACAGATAGAAATTCACTTTCAGACTAAAGATGAATATTTCTCATTTATTCACTAATTTATAAAAGTAACTGCTTCATCCTGGTCAAGGTTACAGTGGATCTGAAGCCTACGCCAGGAAATGCTTTCTATAAGATTTATTTCTCACCTGTTTTCTTAATGTTGATTTACTTCTTGGAAAAAAGAAGAAAAAAATAGGACTGTAGGCATAGTTTCTCAGAATATGATTCATATAAAAGAGAAAGGGAAGGCAGGACTAATATGCTCCTAATGATGTGCAGAGCCAATATGATTACACAACACCCATTTATCACAACCCTGCTCACCTATGCTAGTTATATACTCTATAAAATTTGGGTATTTTGGCGAAACAGGTTTCTAATACTACAATACAACACTATTAAATGCACATATACTTCTGTTCTGCACATAAATTGTAATATAAAGGGCACACTCCCCTGCATGTGTAAGGATGTCATAAACATCAATATATATTGATTATTTCTCAATGTATCTTTGAGACACTAATAGATTAAAAGTCCATTAAATTTGCTACCTGTTTCCCATTGAAGATTATTAGACTTTTAATACTGCTGGCATAATAGATTTGGGAGACCCTGGGAGGAAATATAACACATCCTGTAGATATAACTGAGCTCCATCATTCCTCTGACACCTAATATGGCTGCAAATAATTGTTCTTCCTTATATAAGTGTTTCACTGTGGTTTAATAATGCAGACCTGTGAGTAGATTTTAGGACGCGCTGCAGCAGCCAGTTTTTATATACACGATATGGACAAAAGTTTGTGGACACCTGACCATGACACCAGCATGTGGTCCTTCTCCAAACTGTTGCCACAAAGTTGGAAGCACACAATTAGAATGTTGTTGTATGCTGCAGCATTACAATTTCTCTTCACTGGGACCAAGTGGCCCAAACCTGTTCCAGCTTGAGAACGCCTCTGTGCACAACGGCAAAGACATGGTGGTACGCTGAGGTTGGTGTAAAAAGAACTTGAGTGGTTCTACACAGAGCCCTGACTTCAACCCCACTGAACACCTTTGTGATGAACTGAAACACCGACTGCACCCCAGGTCTCCTCACCCAACATCATTGTCTGACCTCACTAACGCTCATGTGGTGAACGGAGACAAATTCCCACAGATATGCTCCAAAATCTACTGGAACCCCTTCCCAGAAAAATGGAGCTTATTATAACAGTAAAGGGACTAAATCTGAACTGGGATGTTTAACAAAGCATGTATGAGTGTTATGGTTAGGTGTCCACAAACTTTTGTCCATAGAGTGTATTTCAGATATATAGTTATATTCATTATATATTTCAGATATATAGTGGATATTCAGTTAAAAATCATTATTAATGCAAAAAAAAGAAAAAAAAAGCCTTGATCCCAAGCCTACCACCTTGTGAACAGAGTTCCTTGAATAAGCTCCTGATCCACCACAGTACTTAACAGGATAATGCATTTACTTGAAGTAATTAATTATAATTAACTATGTTTACTTGAAGTAGTTAATCATTAATTAACCTTTACTTAACAATAATTAATGCAGGAGAAAAAGATAAACAGAGAAAAACAATACTATTACATTAGTCAGAGTATATGAGGACCATTGTCCACAGGTACATACCCTCTCGTCGAACCCTGTAATCTTCGCATGGTACTCGGGCAGAGGCTTGGATCTTCCATCGTACTGTCCTAAAATAGGGAGGCCAATTAGTGTCGAATGTCCGCTTGAGGAATTTTCTGAAACAATGCTTCAGTATTCTGATAGTTTTCTCCTAACCTGGCACCTCCAGCTCGTTTCTGAGTGTGTCTGCACTGAAGTTACTGAGCCAGGGTGAGTACTCCTTCAGATTCCCTGGCTCCTTCTGAAAGCCTCTCATGGAATTCACCAGCTCGTCCACTCTCCTAAGATAGTCTTTATCTTTACGGTTCTCAAATACCTTTGAGCCACCTGAGCCAAAAAGCTTCTCCACTTCTTTGGAGAATTTCTTTTAGAAACACAAAGAGAAAATACAGGCTTTACGTTGTTCAGTTATTTCTTTACTGAAATGATTAACGGTAGAATAGCTACAACTGAAAACCTGGCTGAATTTCCTCCGGAAGGATCCAATTCCTCGGGCTTTGGGGTTGCAGAGTGAGGTGCTCATTTGTTCATATTGTGCCCTCATCATTTTTTTGTCCATGTCTGGCTTCTCCAATTGATTCTTAACCTCATCCCACCAATCCTGTCAATGAAAAAAAAAAAAAAAAAAAAATAATAATAATAATAAAACACAGTTTTATTAGGACATGAGCTGGTACGTTTTCCTGAGCATCTTGGAGAAACTGAGACAGTTCTTCTGGAGATTTTGACTATCGCAATTGCTTCTTTTTTTTTTTTTTTTTTTAAATTACAAACATTTTTATGCTTACAATTATTATTATTATTATTTTTTTTGGAAAAGTAATGTTTGGGAATATGAGTTTTTGTACTGAATCAATAAGGCAGAA
>JAOVYU010000051.1:22866780-22878439 GCA_025674565.1 Synodontis membranacea
ACTGCAGAATCTCTTAAAAATCCAACCATCCAGCTGTAATTGCCGCAGTTCCTGACTGCACAGATGATAATATCATTTGGTCTCCACTAGGTTCATCAGATAACCTGGTCAGGGTCGCTGTGGATCCAGAGCTATCACTGGGTGCAAGATGAGGACACGCCTCGTTAATATTATTAGTGAAGAAATGAAATTTTTCAGAATGAGATTTCAGAATCAACACACACACACACACACACACACGAATAAAAGCCACAACAGCCTCAGGGTCTGGTTTCTTTTACAAACTTTGGCAAGCGCTTTTTTTTTTTTATTATTATTATTATTATTATTTACATCCACACTTGTGATTCTCATACTACTTTCTCCCTGTTTAAAGTGGAACAACGAAAATGCAGAGCAGGACGAGTGAGAAATGTAATCATAGTGTATCATCAAAAACAGCCTACTCGCCCTACGGCATGTGTACAAAAAAGGTTCATCATCACTGACTAGAAAAACCACTCTGTTAATACATCATGTGCATGTCCATTTGCATACAAATTGCTCGGTTTTTGACATCAGACTTCAGATACAGGCCACAGATGGCGTCGAGAGCTGGTGGAAGTTGACCTGTGACACAGACGTGAGCGAAGAATGGCATGCAGGAGTGACCTGATGTAAAAGAACAACTTCTACCCTTAAGCATACTTGTGCATTACGCTCTAAAAATCCTGCAAACAGTTCATCATTTATTTAAACAAACAAACAACAACAACAAAAAAAACCCAACAGCAACTAATAATAATAATGCAATTCTGACCAATTATGTTTCTTAGAGTAACGTGACATTGTTCTTCGCATAGTTTGGGGGGATATTTTTTTTGGTGGTGTCTTAACCTAGCGGTGCAACACTCATCATCATCACTGTGCTAAATAAGAATGCGATGAATATGTTGGATTTGTTTCTAACAATTGATAAACAACAAAAACAAAACAAAAAACTTAGTGGATGCAGTAGGGGGCGCTTTAGTCATGGTGAACTACGTAGATGCATCTTGGATGAGATCTGTTGTGTGCTTCTATTTTTCCCATACTAAAAAAATCACTAATGTCTTTTATAAAGACTAGACAACAGCAATACAGAAGACAAAAAAAAAAACAACAAAAAAAAAACAAAACAGTAGCTGACCAGAAAGGGTCATCTTTTGTCCTTTTTCATAGCTTCGAACCCAGTTCTCTTTGGGTCAGTGTACTTCTGGTTTCCCCCACCGTCAGTCTGAAGAGTGTTAAACGTCCGTGTACGAAAGTATAAAAAAATCTGTCCATGCAGCATGCATAGGCTTTAAGAAAGTGGATGCTGACCCTCAGCGATCGTTCCGAAACTGAGGCTGGGCACAAGGTGTGAACTCTCCTCCCTCGAGAAGACGCTTGATGTGTAGAGCTCAGGCATTTGTACCTGGTTGTTAGGCCCCTGACTGGGCCGAGAACCAACACACACACAGCCATTGGGAGCGAGGACGATATTACACACAACTAACAACTCAGCTAAGAAAATGATAACGCATGTCCTTCATTTCAGTCCTTCTTTCAAGTGAATAATATTTAATGACCAACTCATGATAGACAAATTAGTGCAAAAGTTTGAAAAAAATAAAAAAAAAAATGTGGTGACTTGACTGAGGTGTTCTCTCTCTCTCTCTCTCTCTCTCTCTCTCTCTCTAACTACAAACTAAAGATAATATTTGCCAGTTTCTACAGCGTTCAGTCAGTGCCCTTCATTGTGAAATGACATAAATACTTTAAACCTAAGCTGTTCAGGCCGCTGGTAGAAATCCAACATGAAAAGCCATAAAGCAGACAAGAATACGATACCGGTACTCTTCACACTCCCGTGTACAGTAAACACAGGATTTGGACCCATCGAAATGATCTCAAAGATATCAATAAAATCATGCGTCAGTATTTCTACAATCCTAACCTGTGGTCGATTTAATAAAACATGTACGCATGTGATCTAAATACTTCAAGTACGAGTTGCTGTTTCGTGAACTTCAGTAAAAAAAAATAAAAGGCAAATCTTCAGCTCTAGAAAGCGCATCTTTTGCACATGGACTGCTGGCCAGCAGCTTTGATCAATACGCTTCAGATTTACTTCACTCTCGTAAAACCGTACGGATTCGTTTCGGAGAGCTTGATCATATGTGACATGTTCCATGTGGCGTTGAGTCGCAATTTGGCTGTTTTGTGCAGAAACCACGTGCTTCTAAACACTCACTGCTGGTCTGGTTTTCCGGGTTTTCGATCAGTTACGACTGAAATAAAGTCTCTGCATTTTTTTTTATGAGCTACACATTACATCGCTCTCCCTCTTTTCTCCTTCTGATTAGTTTGGAGAACACTGAATGAACAAGGTGATGGTTCATGTCGCTTTATATCGGGATTAAGGTTGCAATATATATATATATATAATCAGAAAACAAGACTTTACAATCGACCTTAAGTGAGCATACCCTTATATTCGGACCACAAATGTTATGTCTCTGAAATGTTCCTCTTCGCAAATGTGTAAAAAAAATCCGAATGATGGAGCAGGTCACATATTATTATTATTATTGTTATTATCATTATTATTATTACTATTATTATAATACACAAAGTCATTTCATACAAAAAGACCCTACATTATTTTTTTTGTGACTTTAGTGTTTAGTACAGGGTAATTCTTACATATGTACAGATTGTTTCACGTTATCTACCTACATTAGGATCATTGCCTGAATGTACTAAGAATTGCTGTATGTTATTAATGTAGTGATTAGCACAAAGGTGAAGTATGGCGTGAAACCTGTGATAATTATGACTGTAAAAATGTGTATGCACCAATGGATCGGATAAAATCTTTTCCGTTAGAAATGAATACCGCTCCACAGTGACTACAGGACACAGAGGCCTGCATTTGGGAACCAGTGGCTATGAATGGAGTTCAGGGATGGACAGTCGAGTAGTTTTTCATTCGTAGAGAAAATGCACATCGTGTCGATGTGATGCTGCGACTTTACTGCTATTTAGGAATCATAACGCTCTTTTGTGGACCACTGACTGTAGATAACATGGACTGCGTGCTTGGTATTCATTGGCTCCTGTTCTACATTGTCGACTTTGCAGCCAGAATCTGTGCACAAGGAACTTGTACTCTAGAGCTGTTCTGGTAGACCCACCCATTTGCAGCCCCGTGGACCCGCCCCTGGTAGAAATGGATCCGAGGAATACGGTAATATTCTCATATTCTCTTTATCATTTATCTCCCCAGAGAGCGTACATAGTTTTAAATATCTCATTATTACGGCTGTGTCTAAATAAGTACATTTATCACTTGGACATGGACTGGAAAGTGGCTGTCAGATTAACCGGCCCAGTAAGTTAAAATCTCATCATTTGGGACACGTACGTATAAAATCCATCCTGTTATTGGTAGTGTACGAGTTCACAGCTGGCTGGCTGGATATCTTTAACGTTGATAGTAATATTGTTATCATTATTTCTATATGCGCTACCATAAGCATTAAACAAGCAATAAACTAAACTAGCCGTTTCCCTATTAAACCCCTGCTGTTTCCAACGGTTTTACTAGATAAGGCTAATAGTCTGGATTAGTATGTGTCCAAAAGTTCAGATAAGTACATATATTAAGGTCAATTCTGTGGTGAAGTTAGCTGGCTGGATACAGACGGTCTCTTTTGGGAAAACTGTCTAATGTCTAAAGGCATTACTTTATAGACGAATACCGTTTTCAAAACAAATTTCTGGTGGGAAATATATCCGCGTATCAGCATAAGGAAAACTAACTGTTTGAATTAGACACTATCAGACATCCCAAGTCTCCGGGAAGCTCCGGGAGTCTCCCACATATTGATAGCGGCTCCTGGATGGCCGCAAATAAAATACAATAAAATGTCCCGGAAACTAGAGCTAGTGCCGCGGAAAACTGTACTGCAGCCAGCCAGCAGGGGCGCTAGACCTGTGGAGGCTTCACTTTTTAAGAAATGACGCAATGTCCATTTTTCCACAGTCGGTGATACAGATTAATTAGCTTGCAACGATGACAGGTATATGGAAACGATTTACTTGCCTGGTCTACTGGCTAATATGAAGTCTCGATTTGTCCATCCCTGTAGTTATACATCTTACTTTGCACCTTAACCTTGAGCACACAACGTACAAAATTCTTACAGTTTCCTGTAATTCATCCACAGTACTAATATAGGTAGTCAAAGAATTTGTACATGTACAAGAATTACATTCTATTAAGCAGCAGCTTACTGAAGGACTCTTTACATAGAGAGGGAACCATGACCTATGACCTATTTTCACAAAAAAAAAAACTAAAAAACAATCAAAGCAATAATACTGATAAACTATTGAAAGAATTAAAAAAAGACTTTTGTGTATTAAAAAGGATTCCTGTTGGCCTAAAGACAACGTTTCCTTTTGGGAAACTTGTGTTTCATCAGTGAGGTACACGACACTTGTGTCACATCAGCATTACAGATCAAGGATATGGCGACTGGGTTTGCGACTTGATGTCTTGATGTAAAATCTATGAGGCACAGCACCGTGACTGGCTGAGACAGAAACAGAAAGGGTCCTCGGAATGGCTGTGCGTAATTGAGCCTTGGGTCACAGTGACAGCTAAAACACGAGGAGGCACCCATACACACACACACTCACTGTAAAAAAAAAACAAAAAAAAAAACCCAATGTGGCGATAATGAGGATATTTGTGTGGCTCAGACTGTAGAAGTGTTGTCAGAGTGTGAGCTGGTGTCTGGGTTTGGTCTAGGTATTCCTCATAGCCAGGGCTTGTTCCAGCTCTTGCCTTCTCTGTTGAATCTGCGAGAAGGAAACGAGAAAGAGGAATTCAGCTTGCTTTGAGGAAGGAAGACTGACGAGGAAACGAAAACAAGCCTGCAAAACTGACTTGCACTTGCCTAGGCGGGGGGGGGGGGATATGTATGAATCTGATTACACAGAATCGTTTTAGCAGTGTATATGTTTTTTTAATACGCACACGTTCAGTAAAATAATAAAATAATCCGGGTGATAACTCCTTAGCTGCAGGCCTCTTAGAATATTGTCTAAGGAGGTGGAAATCTGCAGGTTGAAACGACATGATTTTCCTGCTTGGCACGTTGAACTTGTGAAATGGAGCGATGTTTATCCCCCCCCTTAATACAGCCAACTGCCTAATTAATGCTTTAGATTTATGCCGATTGGGCAAAACAAGCAAATACCTGTATAGACCGGATAATCCGTCAAGGTAATAATTTGATTATTTCAGATGTTTCGAGCGGCCGTGTTAGACCTGACGTCAGGAAAGAAACTGGTAGCTGAGACGACTAGCCCAAGATGACGAGTAGTCATTTCAAGTCGACTGTATACTTTCATTACAAGTTCGAAAGCCTAGTCCTGTAAAAAAAAAAAAAAAAAAAAAAAAGTCTAGCTGTTTTACCTTGCAGTAGAAGTAGCGGCTGACTGCCTCCTGAGACCAGGGCTGGTAGTAAAACTCCGCCCTCCTCTCCTCCTCAGGATTCCCAGCAACGTCCGTCATTAGCTGGGACCAAACAGAATGGAGTACAGAATGAGTAAAGATTTACAGCTATCCAGAATAGGTGGAACGTCCAGTACTAGATGCGGACAATTGGTGTAAGTGTGGTGTAATATTTAACACATTGTGTGTCTTTCCTGAAGGGCTTCGATGCCTTTAGAGCACTACGGTTCTTCTTTGTAGAAACGTCTTCAAGGTTTACAAGTTCAATGAGCATGACTTACTAGCACTGTACCTTCAGAGTCCAATATTCTTGACCGAATTCCTCAGCATGGTCAAGCAGACACATGGGTGTAAACAGTCACGGGTAAACCTATGAACTCAATACCTAAATAGGGTGCAACTATATGTGGATATTTGACGACTAAATTTGAGACTTAAAATCTATACGGAATGTGCGTTTATTGGTACCAAGAATTTTTTTTTTTACTTAGCCCATTGTGTGCAGTTACGTGCATTATGCAGAGCAAGGACGATGATGTATTGATAATTGGGACTATTGGGTTTTTTTTATTATTAACTATGAACTGTTCAAACTTCAAATATTCAGTCAATACTTTAAACATCTAATCAGTAACAAAATCAATGACCGAAGCAATTTGGTCTCAGCCACATACTGTAAGTGAATGAGATGCCACTTTAGACGTAGTGATATATCAGAAGGAGTGCGTTAATGAAACCTGTTCATTTGAATCACGGCTGGCTCTAGTGTCAGAGGTGCTGTTATAAAAAAAAAAAAAAATAATCGACACCTTCTGACTAATCAGATCTGAAAATCAACCTCACGTTAAGCGCTATATATCTTCTCGGAATCAAGCTGAACATTTTTTGTGACACTGTGTCTTATGATGAGCAAAGCACTGTGTGAGTTGATCCAGTTCGGAAGAAAAAGAAGAAGAAGAGTTGAACTCACTTTGAGATCCCTGCTCTGTGATTTCAGCCAGTCCTGGATGTAACCTTTGGGATCTCGGGAGAAACTGAGCATGAAGTCTCTCTGAATCTTCAGCTGGTTGATGGACTCGATAGTCTCATGGATCTGTAACAGGATAAGATCAGACCTCCAGAGATTAGGCCCACTGAATCAGAATACTGAGAAAGTGCATCGTTTTGAGATTTCCCCAATTCCCTCTAAGATCTAGTAGTGCTGATCACGTGAACGTGGGAAGGTGTTGGTTACTTTGTTGTCAAGAGAGGCGATTTCCTGCTGATTGGCAGTCGAGAGCAGGAAGTTGCTCATTTGGGCTTTGAGCGGATCCTCCACTTCGACATCTATATCGTAGCAGGCTGTTTTCTTCTGATCGTTCGGGTCCACACTGTACACACCAAGACAACACCGTGTTCAAACAATGCTTTCATGGACACTGTAATACACACCAACAGAAGTTATATCGTACACTATACGGCCAAAGGTTTGTTAATCCGTGACAAAATTCTTTTGGAGTTAATCCCCTCCAAAAGAAGCAAACCATGTGTTCATGGAGTGCTCAGGGTCATTGTCATGCTGGAAGAGGTTTGGGCACCTTAGTCCCAGCGAAGGGAGATTGCAACGCTACAGTATGCAAAGACATTTTATACAATTTGTGTGCTTCCGGCTTTGTTTAAGGCAAATGTTTTGGCTATATAGTATAGTATTAAGATTGACCCCAAAGTACAGAAATCAAAATGCAAACACTGATGGACAGACAAGACTGACCTGATGATGTGGTTTATGACGATGGGGTCAGGGGGAAGCAGCAGGTTGGTCAGGCGCTGAGGGATCTCGGAGAACTTGAGCCGAGGGCAGTCAAAAATCTGCAAGAGCATGTGTTTTCATTACAACGGAATGGAGTGAGATGAGGTTTTTGCTTCACATGCTCAATCAGTAAAGGTTGCATCTATGCTACCGGTCAAAAGTTTTAGAACACCCCAATTTTTTCCAGTTATTTACTGAAATACAATCGTTCAAGTCCAACGAATAGCTTGAAATGGTACAAAGGTAAGTGGTGAATTTCAGAATTATACAAAGAGGCCTTTTTCAGGGAACACAAAACAGGTTAACAATTGAAAGCTGTTCTGCAGCAATGGAGGTTGATCAAGCCTTGAAAGCTGGTGCTATTTATTCCCACCGGTGTTCCAACTTTTCTGGATTACTTACAACCTCCTCTGTCTGCATAAAAGCAGTGTTGTGACACATTGTGGTACCATACCCTCGCGAGCATCAGTTGAACAATATTGTACCTGCAGAAAGTAGTGCGTCGCTACAAAAATGGCGAGAAAAAGGCAATTAACAATGGAAGAGAGACAGACCATCATAACACTTAAAAATGTACGTCTTTCCTACAGAGAAATTGCAAAGAAAGTCAAGGTGTCAGTGTTCCAAAACTTTTGACCGGTAGTGTATTTCATTTATTCATAATGATTTACGCAGACTTGTGACACTACGATGAACGATCTGGCAACTAACCTAACTAATTATTTACTTAAAACCTCATTATTTACTGCAAACTTCAACAAACAGTAATGTTCAGCATTAATAAACCATATGTACAATGAACAGACCAAAGTTAATGAACATGTGCTTCTTTTCTTTGTTTAAATGTAAGCAATAGACTCATGCATGTTTATATTAATAACAAACTGACATCTCAAATCTGATTGGTCAGAAGGTGTCCATTCATTGACGGACTAACGTTGAGGATTGTTTATACGGTTAGAGTTTACAGTCAAACCTCGTCACTTTGCGCTTCGAATTTCGCGGCTTCACTTGGTTCTCCACGCGGTTTTTTCCCAATACAGTATATTCATTAAAAAGTTGATCGAGACAGTGAAAATGTGGGTTGCGCTCGGTTGTCTTGAGTCAATTATTTTTATTTTTTATTAACTTTTTCCAAAAAATTGGGTGTTACTTCATGTCTAGAGGGCTCTAATAATGTTAAAAACCGTATTTAGAAGGTCGTAAACAGATTTTCTATACTCTAACTACGCGGAAATACTACTTTGCGGAAATTCACTTATCGCGGTAGAGTCTGGAACGGATTAACCGCGATAAACGAGGGTTTACTGTATATTTAAAGCAATCGTTCAGATATATTATCATTTCTAAAGTAAAAACGTATTCGTGAGACCTGTCTGAAAATAAACCGATTTTATAGCATGATTTGAAATGTGGATTAGTCTATATTCCAGGTGGAAATTCGAAATCTTGCTGTTCAGTCTCAGTTCTGAATATGACCAGTAAACCACAGACATCTGTTTAGGTAACTTAGGGCTAAAGGCTGGTTTATGTTTCTGTGTACACTGAAGTATAAGTATAAGGCATACTGTACTGACGGTACTACACGTCATGGCGACACAGAATGCAGCAATTGTGATTGGTCTGCTTAGTAGCATCGCATTTCTGCCTGCGCATCTTCGTCATTGAACATGACATGGAGGTGAGGTTAACTGAGGAAGTCCATAAAGTGTTACTGTCCAACATTTTGTGCTTCCATTTCCAGCACGACTGCCTCAGTTGGAAATTGCCATCGCTTCAACAATCTCAACAGTGGCATAGAAACCACACTACCAACTAGAGCAACGCAGACACGCCAGCACGTAAGCACAAGTTGGCCACCCACTTAGGCTACGGCCTTAAGAGTGAAATTTACTTCCTTTAGTCACAATCATTACCTGCTGAAAGTATTTATCACAGTTGATATACTCTTTGTCATGGGAGTCCTGCAGCTTGTTGGTTTTGATGTACTGCCACAGGGCCTGGATGATACACGAGCGTGTCTGAGTGTGGATACCCAGCAGCCGAGCAAGCCGCGGATCCAGCTTGAACTGAGGAGGCTGCACGCAAGAGAACAACTTCATCGTAAACAAACACACAGCCGTATATACAGCCGTCTCACTGATTTTCTGTACGGCCACGAAGAAGGAATGTAAATCAAAATCACAGAACATGCTAACGAGTGAATTCCACGCAAATTCAATGCGGTTCAATGCTACGGTCGACAGCGTTGCCATGCGGCCTCACCTGATAATCCAGCATCAACAGCAGAGTGCAGCGTACATTGACGTCGCCTGGCCTTTTCACCTGGAAGCCATCGGTCTCCTGAGTGGTGGGAGTGCGATGCCACTAGGATACAGAGAAAACATGGTTTTAACACTTAAAATGGGTGCATGCACAGATTCATTTATGCACAAACATAGGCACTGACAAAAAAAAAAAAAAAAGCAAATAAGGCTTATGGTGAAGAAAGTAGTCATGATATTTTCTTTCATTATAAAATGCAACGTCATACAGTGCAATTTCGACATTACAGAAATCAGTCTTCTCAGCCCTGAACTACTTAGAGCAGCGGTCCCCAACCTTTTTCGTACCACGGACCAGTTTCATGCATGAACATTTTTCCGCGGACCGGTAGAGGTGCGGGGGTTCGCATGTGTCACCTGTTGCTTTGGTAGGAATCTTGGTATTTTCTTTTAAATGCAGCTTTCTTTTCGCTGGCATTCTGACCCTTCTGCTGTCCCATCGTTTGCTCGTTCCTTCCCGAAATAAGCTCTCCAATGAATTTTGTTTTTGGCTCATTTTTTTTTTTTTTTCAAGGGTTAGCTTGTGTCGCTGATGCGTGAAACGGAGTCAAGTGCGGTAGTGAGGCGAGGGCGGAAACAGTCGCTTTTCAAAAAATAACCACAATTTTAACCACAAAATTTGTTCTTCGCGGTCCGGCACCGAATGATCCACGGACCGGTACCGGTCGGCGGATCGGGGGTTGGGGACCTCTGACTTAGATTACATATAACACATATGATGTACTAACTCACTCTAATCCATTCTAGAGGAACTTCATGCAGTTCAGTGAGCGCTTTCATTAATGAAATGAAAAGTGATTATCTTTTTTTTTTTTTTTTTTTTAAGATACACTGTTTGGACTGTGGGCAAGGTTGAATCTTACCTGAGCCCTGCTGCTCAGCAGCTGAAAAGAAAAACACTTGAAGCTTCTTGAGATTTTTTTTTTCAGGCAGCTACACTCTCTAAACATGCACCACATGCACTTTACTAACTGCAGTGGTCAGTGTTCTATCTGTAGTCTGCTATAAAATATTACAAACGTATAAGAATCACTTTATAACACTTCTATGATGCTCTTATGGACAGTATGTCTGTGTAAGGTCAGTCCACAGATATTCATCGAGAATCTTGGATGTAGCAGTCTACTGTGTTTGACAGTGTAGGTGTTTCTCTAAGGGCATCAACACGGCGGTGCTTCACAATAATCTACAATCAACACCGTTTTTCCATCATGTTTCGTTACGACTGTTGGCTAATCTCGATGTTAATATTTTTTTTAAATACATATTAGACAACTAGATTAAAATGCAATGTATAGATATAAGTTTTTATATGCACTGTGCACATTACATGTCCAAAAGTTTGTGAACACCTGACCATCGTTCCCACTTGTGGTTCTTCCCTAAACTGTTGGAAGCACACAATTACCTAGAATGTCTTTGTCGCTACAATTTCACTTCACTGGAACTAACAGGCCCAAATCCTTTTCCAGCATCACAATGCCCATGTGCACAAAGTGAGCTCCATGAAGACATGGTGGTGGTGACAATGAGTGTCCCGTACAGAGCCCTGACCTCAGCCCAACTGAACACCTTTGAGATGAACTGGAGCACTGAATCTACCCCAGACCTCCTCAGCCAACATCAGTGCCAGACCTCACTAATGCTCTATTGCACTATTGCTCTAATGCTCACTAATGGCACTATTACCATCTTGAGTACATGGGCAAATACATTATATGGGCAAAAGTTTGTGGACAAACTGACCATAACACTCATATGTGCTTTGTTAAACATCCCAGTTCAGTTTTATTCCAGTTTGCTGTTATAATAAGCTCCATTATTCTGGGAAGGAGTTGCAGTAGATTTTGGAGCACGTCTGTCGGAATTTGTCTCCGTTCACCACATGAGCGTTAGTGAGGTCAGGCACTGATGTTGGGTGAGGAGGCCTGGGGTGCAGTCGGGCGTTTCAGTTCATCACAAAGGTGTTCAGTGGGGTTGAAGTCAGGGCTCTGTGTAGAACCACTCAAGTTCTTTCAC